>VZRX01004650.1:0-49361 GCA_013398075.1 Notiomystis cincta | reverse complement strand
TGCAAATCCTGTTCCCTTTGAGTTTCCAGTTGTTGATCCCCCTGGGATCCACTGGCACAAGGGAAATGAATGTGTCTTTCATGGGAGAGTGGCACATCATGCACAGCCTCAAGACCTGAACCATTAAAAAAACTGCAGTAATTGAAAAGAATACCATGTTAACGTGTTTCTCTTCCTTTCAAGTGGAGGAAGATAAGTGGTTTTTTCCAAAAGACATGAGCTGTTCATTAGTATGATGTGATTGTTTTGTTTGGTTTTTTGTTTGTTTTGTTTTTTCGTATTTGCCTTCTAAATAAACACAATTGAGTGTGGCCATGCATGAATAGCCCTGTCTGGAATGAAGAAAAATAAGTAAGTAATTATTTCTTTGAAGAGTTATCCAGTGAGAAATGAATCCAGAGCACAGTTTATCATATTGGAAATTAAGGCCAAAGCATAGACATTAATTTTAAAGCAAATTTAATTTCTTTTATAAAAATACAATGAGAGGTAGTAAACAAACCACAAATAAATAAGGCAGGACTAGGGAAGGCAAAATGCTTTCAGTGGAGGCTGTTTCCATGCATTGCTGTTGTTTTTTCCTCACAGAGTGTATTTGCAAATACAGAGGTTCTGAACTGTACAACAGCTCTGCAGCATTTCCTATTAAATGAGCAGAGTGAATTTTCCAGCCTGTGTGTATGGCTGTGGAACAAGAGCTGAAGTGATGCTTCCCGTGGCCAGAGGGTGAGGAGGGTGTGTGAGCCCCAGCTCTGAGCTCAGCTGGAGCTCCTGGCTCTGGCCCCAGGCAGGCAGGGCTGAGAGAGCTGGCAGAGGCTCACTGGCTCTGCTGCTGCTGGGGCAGAGCAGGGCATGGTCACAGAGCTTTCACACACTGGGAAACCTTCCTTAAACCCACTGATTGGGTCACTTGGTCAACACAGGCTTCTGCATGGGACTTCTTTTTTATACACATCCTGTCTTTATCTAGTAGAGGAACTAATGAAGAGATAATCTTTAATAATTTATCTCCACACAATTTAGGGCATTCATTTCTCTCTCTTTTTTTTTTCCTTCCCTGCCCTCCAACCCCTCTAGCTTATCGGGATTTATTAAATCTTTCCAGATTTCTGAGGAGGATTTTATTCCTAATCGTGCAAAAGAATTTTAGTGTAGCACTTGCTAATGGAAAATCTCCTCTTCAATTACCATTGGAAACTTCAGCCCCTGAGTGAGAACTTAATATTTGGTAGCTTGAAAGCTTTCCATGTGAGAGAGCTCCTCCTCCCCTCCAAGCTCCCACTGTGTTTCCAATAATCTGGGCCCTCCAGAAGTCTGCAGTGATCTCATTTGGTAAAATGACCCTGGTCAGTCAGCACTATCCCAAATCCCCCATTAGGCTGCAGCTGCCTATGGGGGCACCACCAGCCTCTCCCCACTGCAGGAGAGGTGCCCTGAGGCCAAGGCACGCTGCTCTCTGGGGGCAGAGGGCATCAGGAGGTGTCTGTGGGCAGAGCTGGGGCTGCCAGGGTGGCCTGGCTTCGTCAGAGGGAGATGTTGGGCACAGCTGCCACAGCTCAGCCCAGCAGCAAGAGGGTTTGTCCCCTCCCACCCACAGGGCAGGCCAGGCTCTGACCAAACACCAGCAGAAGTGGACAATTAGTCAGGAATTGCCTAAATAGCAATGCAAACTCAAAAGGGGGATTGCCAGCTGGAGGTTTTTCTATCAAAATGGCAGAGATTAGGGAATTTTTTCCTTGTCTTAGATATATGGCCTACTGTGTCCAGGATGTCTTTTCATATGGTCTTTGTATAAGTCAGCCTCTGGCCCTGAATGCTGTGTTATTGAACTCTAGGGTATAAGATATGGTCTCCAGTACTACATAAATAAAAGCAAATATTTTCAGCTGAGTAGTCAAATGATGTTGAGGGAGTTTGAGTTCAAGCACAGTGAACTAATTTGACTGTTAAAAATTAAATAAAAAGTCTGAAAAAATATTTAATTGTGCAAAGATTATGCTGTGACTGTTAAACTACCAAAAATTTTCAGAAAAACCTGTTGGATGGGCAATATTTTAGGCAGCTGCATTAACATCAAGTGATGGTTTGGAGAATTCAGTTTTGGAGGTTAGTGCTGGGTTTTTTGCAACTAAATGCCTGTGCATGAGCTTACCAAAGTGAGGTCATTTGGATGTATACATGGTTTGGAAGGCAGAGTTGGAGATAAAATCAGTTGGATTAAAATACGAGAGGAGAAAGACATCATTGGGTTGTTGTGATATTAACTTGCAAGGAAACATTTTTGCTGTAAATTCACATGTGAAGTCTCAGACTGGAGCACCAGCTGTGTCTATCTCTGGAGAGATCTAGCTAACAATGCATGTCAGAAAAATTATAGCATAATTTATTCATACCTCTCAGAATAGCAGAACTAAGGCTGAAATCCATGTGCCTGAAAACAAAAGGTTCTGTACTAGTTCCAATCCTGTCCAAGGATGGCCTATAAGAGTGATAAAATGCCATGGCAAAGAAAAAAGCAAATTAAAGCATAGTTCCTAATGAAACTCTGAAATTCAAGGAAGAATAGACTTGTCAATTAAAGCATGAGCAGCAAGCCCTGCAGCACAAACTTTTTTCCTGGCTCTGAGCACTGGGGGTGTGGGGTGAGTTTGGGACTGACTTGATCAGGCCAGGAGAAAGATGGCTAAAAATCAAGTTCCATTTAATTTTATTTTTTTTTAAGTCAGTGTTTAGTTGTGTTTTCTGTCAAGGTTGTTCTTCAGTTAGGCTTTCAGGAGGGGAGACCAGCCAAAAGAAAACAAGGAGTCTCACACTCAATGTCATATCTCACAAGAGCTATTCTTTGGCAGGGCTCTGCTCTGGCAGTAAAGCAGGAGATGGACAGTGCTTCTTCAAGCTCATACAACCTTGGGAAAATCTTCTCTCAAAGAGATGGTGCAAAATGGTGTAAAGAAGCAAGCCAGAGTATCAGGCTGGATGACATTGGGGCATTTCTTAGGCTGGTATTTCTGTAAGAAACCAGTATAAAGCACTTGTGTGATCGTTTGTAGTCGAAAAAAAAGAGGTCAAGTTACTGGAAATATGAAAAATGCCAAAAGTGATAGTTTCCTGGCTAGTCTTGGTTTGCCTCAGAAATGCTTTGGTGATGCTATGCTTCCAATAAACATTAGTATAACAAAACACATACTGTTTCCAGCACTGCTGATGGTGACTCTCCTCTCAAATCTAACTCTTTGTTGTCTGGTTTGGTGAAGTGGTTAAGGCACTCTGCCAGCACTTTTCCTCTGTCTCTAAAGCTATATCAACAATGATGGCTAGCTGAGCTGGCAAGTTAGAGGTGGCATTCCTTGCTCACAGAGCAGGTTTTCTCCTTGGACTTCATGGTTCTGGGTGGAAAAATTATGATGACTATTTGGTACTTCTGTAGCCTGTGGTTAATGAAACCAAGACACAAAAAGCAACGTAAGAATGCAAAAATCAGTAGATGAGAGTGCTTTGAAAAATCCCAAATAAATGCAAGCCTAACTTTAATCTTTAATGGTTTGCCTTAATATATATTTTCGTGTCCATACACATCTCTCCCTAGCATATCAGTTCACCTGGAGAATGGAATTCAAAATGTACTGAAGCAACTTTTCTCTTTTTTCTTTTTTTTTTTCTGAGGCCAAGAGGTGGTTGATTTAGAATGGGATAGGTATTCTGTGTACTTCCAAGCTTTCTCTTATGTTTGAGATATCTAAGTCTATCTTATCTAAGTCTTGTTCCAAAGACATGTTTAAAATTAAAAAGCAGATGAGATGAGAGAGCAAAAAACCACCTCTTGGTGAAGTTAGAATTGCTCTGAACAATGTGGCTCAAGGAGCAAGTGTTCAAACACATCTTGTTTACAAAGGCTTTGTGTACCAAAGCTGTCTGCAGGACAGAAGTGGTCAGGCCTTGTAGGGAGTGTCCTAAATACAAGTGAGGGTTGCTGTGTCACTGCTGTCCCTCATCCTGGTGTCTGTAACCTCTGCAGAGTGCTGCTCTGCTCTTATCCTTTGCATCCAAAGAGTAGGAAGGAGGGAAGCAGGAATGTGCCACCTTTGCAGATAGGAAACAGAGAAGCAGATTAAGCCCTTTGGCTGGGAATATTCAGGAAATTTGCTGGCAAATCAGGAAACTGGTTTGGCACATGCTAATCTTCATCCTCAACCTGAGAAGAGCATCTCTCTCTTTCAAGAACATTATTATTTGATTATGTCTGTTTAAGAGACTAAATTTAATCCTCCTTGTCTGAAAAGACATCCTGGCTCATCTGAAAATTTAAATTAATGATTATTTTAAAAATAGCTACGAGTCAGTGTTTACTCATACAGTATTATCTGCTGGAAAAGGCATGGGATGTGTGAGTTACAAATGTACAAGTCAAGCAGTTACACTACACTGTGCCCATGGAGTGCTTCTGCTAGGGAGCACAGGCTCAAGGCAAACACAAACAGGAATATGAATTCATCTTTCAGCTTGGGGCTCTGGAATGTTTCTGTTCTAACAGTGTTCTAATGAAACCAAAACATTGACTCTTTCCCAGCAAAGCTATAAATAGAAAGTAGGCACCCTCCTTCTTATATAGAAAGATAAACTGCAAAAGGAGATTGTTCACTAAATGAAAAAGCACCCAACTTAAAATGCTGACATTTTTCTTGTGTCAGAGCTGCTGCACTTCTGCAACAAACAGCTGCTATTTCTCCTTCATTTTCCATGTAATTGATTTATTCTCATGACTGAGAATGGCATGATGCAGCACAAATAAGACAAATAGTCTTTCTGCACTGTGGCCCCTCTGTGCCTCTGACAGGTGAGCTGATGGTGATTCTCAAGTCTAGATGGCCTCAAGCAGCTTTGGGGCTGTGCAAACCATGCAACCAGAATCCACCAGCAACATAGGTCAAAATGTACTTCTGCTCCTGTTTTAGAGTCACAGAACCATTTAGGCTGGAGAAGTCCTTCAAGGTAATTGTCACACCATTAACCCAGAACTTCCAAGTCCACCAGTAAACCATGTCCATAAGTGCTCCATCTACACAACTTTTAAATATCTCCAGGGATGATGACTACTTCCCTGGACAGCCTGGTCCAGTGTTTGACAAACCTTTTTGTGAAGAAATTTTTCTATCCAAACATCTTTTGGTTCAATCCACTTCACATTTATTTGGGTCTGGAACTTGCTCTGTAGATGATATAAAGCTGGGAGGATTTGCTGATACTCCTGACTGTTGTGCTGCCATTCAGAGGGTCTTGACAAGCTGGAGAAGTGGTGACCAGGAACCACACAATGCTCACCAAAGGGACTAAGTATGAAGTCCTCCACCTGGGAAGAAGTAAATCCAGGCACTAGAATATTCTGGAGTCCAACCAGATGGGAAGCAGTTTTACAGGAAAAAAGCTAGGGCTCCTGGTGGGTACAAAGCTGATGTGAGCCAGCAGTGTGTCCACAAGGACAGTCTCTTGGGGTGCACCAGCAAAAGCTTTGCCAGTGGGTTGAGTGAGGGGATCCTTCTGCTCTGCTCAGTCCTGGTGAGGCCAGGGGAGCTGTGCCCACTTCTGGGCTTCCCAGTACAAGACATGAGGGTAGTAGAGGGAGGCCAGCAAATAAGGCCATGATGAAAGGACTGCAGCATTAAAATGAGAGTGAGAGAGAGGGAGATGTTACCTGACTGCAGCAGAGATGGGAGTGAAGATGGAGACTGACTCTGCTCAGTGGTATCCTGTGGGAGGAGGAAAGGCACTGTGCTCAATTTGGACTGCAGGAAGAATACTTGGAGACTTTGCTGTGAAGATGGCTGAATGCTGGAAGAGATTGCCTAGACAAGTTGTGGAGTTGACATCCTTAGGAGACATTAAAATCCTGACTGGATGTAGTCCTGAGTGCCATGTTGTAGCTGACCATCCTCTGAGTGAGGGGCTGGGCTCAATGATCCCCAGTGGTCACTTCCAACCTCAGCAACTCTCTGATTCTGTGACTTGCAACCTCATCTTACAATATAAAAATTCTTATTTTTAATGATATTTGATATTTATAGGGCTTACAACTAAAGCATCAGCCATGGCTATGGCTCCCAGGGAGCTGTTTATATGGGTAGACAGGACCATGAAAGAGAAGGGCAAAGAAACAAAGGAATTTGCTGAAGGCAAGCTGCAAGCCTTATCTTCCTCACTCCTTGCACAGTACTCTATTCACAAGTAGGTTTTTCTCCCTCCTCTCTCCCCAAAAACACTCTGGGTTTTGTTTCTGAGTCTGCATGGGTAAAGAATGAGATATGAATGCACAGATCTCACTTATAAATATACTAATATAGATTATATTTCTGAAACAAGTTTGCCCTCTATTCAGCAGTTGGGGAAACAGAGGTACATTCATTCTGTGAGAACCTCTTCAAAGGTCTATTCACAGCCATTCATGGGAAGTGCTACATCACTGGGCATGTGTGAGAGAAAAGGCACTTTAATTGAATGCATGACTATCTAACTGACTGCCAGACTGTGAGTGGCCTCTGTGCAGGCCCAAAGCTGCCCATGTTCTGCTGGGAGCAAGAAACTGCTGTAGAGACCTGCTGTCCTCTTACTGCCTGAGCTGCCCAGTAGAGCAGGCACTGCAGAATGCAGACAGACCTGTCAAGGTGGCCATGGGAGCTGAAAACAAGGCTTCTTGCAACACAGGTCATCCATTTGGCTGAAGGACCTCCTAAGTATGGCTTCTGTCTGTGTGCAGAGCTGTGAGCTGTAGGTACCCTGAATAGAGCTGAATGCTTTCAGGTTTGTGCAGGAAATGCTGGGCATTAGGCCTAGTCTGGGCTACAGAACTACTGTGAAGAGAAGGAACAGTTTCACAGTTTTATGCAGTGTTCTTCTGAATTTTTCTCTATAGGTATCAGCAAACCCTTTGTCTCTGTCCAAAGTTTGTTTAAACTAAGTCTGCTCAAGAGCAAAATTTGCCTTTGGCTTCCCCACAGTGCTGTGGGATGTTATTCTACTCTGTAATATGTGCCCACAACTCTTGCTCCATGGACGTGGAAGACGTCACAAGTGATGTTATTTTTAAATGTGGACTGCAGTTTCACTCTACCTTTGCTTGCTTGCTGTATAATATGTTCCATTTTCTGTCCCTCCATTATTAAAAGCTAATCTACTTATGTTTTCCTTGAAAAATACCCTGATGGATACTGACTAATAGTACAAAGCATCCATAAGGAAGGTGAAGAGGATGGGCAAAGGCAGCAGGATATTCAGGGATGCACTTAATGCTGCTCATTAGAAATATGTGAATCTGCTTCAGGAGATTTGATAAACATTGATTTTGCTCATAGAGAGCAAAAGATAAAAAGCAGCCCCCCTCCTCTTTTTCTGCAAAATGAAAGGAACTGATGTAATTGTTCTAAATCCAGTACAATGAAGTGCTATCGGAGCAGTGCCAGCAGTTTATTTCCTGCCAGTGTCTGCTCCTCCAATCAGTTTAATTATGAGCAATTGTTTGGGTTGTGCTGTGAAGAAATATTAGAGAATGGAAAAAAAGAACATACTTTAGGTTGCTATTTTGCAACTGATTCATGGTTTGGCAGAAACCATTAACTAGATTTTATGCTTTACAACACTGTAATAGTATCAGTGTGGATCAACCTTGCCATATAAGCACATACAGCACAAATCCACCATTTATTTTGACAAGGTTCTAGTTGAAGCATTTGAAAAATATTGAAATAACATCAGCTATTGGCTAGAATTTTTGGTTAATCATGTGCCTACTCTTATCCAAGGGATCTAAGCAGGCTATGAAAAACTGGCTATTGTTAATGTCTCCTATGTTTATCTGTCATGTCAAATTTTTATAATAATTTTTCTTGTGCTTGACACACTTCTCATGTCTTGCTGCTGCATGCAGAGGCATTTTATAATCCTAGACCAGTTCTTTTGGAGGGGCAAACTGAGGAAAGATGATTCTTCTCCCAGCTTGCAGGATTGCTCTCCTCCTGACAGTTTTTCTGGGAAGCTGAAGACTTAATCAAGCCAACAGGATGGCTCTGGAAACAAATCCTGATTAATGTGTGCTTCAGCTTGCGTGGAGTGGTTTCAGTGCTGACTAGAGAGGGTGTTTGCTGGGGCAGTGCCCCTGTGCTGAACAGTCTGTGCAGAGATCCTGCAGGACAAGCCCCACAGTGCCTGTTAGTGCTGCCTGGTCCGCGGCCAGGACGGGAGCCAGGCGGGCACAGCACTCAGCTCTGCAGGGGAGGAGGCTCTCACATTGCTGAGCCCAGCGCAGCCACCACGCTGTCATTCCTCTGCCAGCACAGGACTGCAGATTTCAGACATTGTACTGGTCAGCACACTAGAGAAGGATCCTTGGAATAGAGAAAACAAAGGATTCCTAGCACTTGCGGCAGGTGTCAGTTTCTTGGGTTCATGCTGCGAGAACACACTCCACTCCCTCCAGGAATGTCATATAAACTCACCCAATCCAGATCCTCTTCCAACAGAGGACAAAAGATGCACTTGTTTTTGTATTTCCTAATGGAAAACGTTCATTTCCCCCCCCACTCTCGTGTGAGCTGTGTACAAGCTTTTGTTTTCTGATACCAGAACAAATCTTGGATAACTAACACATCTCTCCTTCTACTGAGTAGTATGGGATTAAAGCAAATAAATTGTGTAAATGCTGCAGGTGGCATTTTGCATCTCTGCCAGGTTCTGCAATCTTTATATTAAGCATGTTTCTTGATGTAGCTTAAGCCTGTAAAGTTCAAGGGGTACAAGGGTCCAGCTGTTTGTAAAATGTGGGGATCCAGCTGCAAATCATCTGCAGCTTGGGCTGCTCCAATTCTGCTGTTAAAATGTCAGCAATGATATTTTCTAGCAAGAGAGTTCTGAATTTCAACAGACTTCAGAAATAATAGTGAGAGGAACAGAAGGCCTGTGTTTGGATCCTGTGTTCAGTACTTTCTTAGGTATCTGCTTAGCCTGAAGATCATTTGAGAGCTCATGTTTTGCCTGATGGGGTGCTGCACCTCTCTTACCTAACCATGTCTTGGAAAATAATTTTCCATCAGGAAGCAGTGCTCTCTGTGAATATGAATCCTTCCCACGTAGAGATGTTGCAGAAGGAACAGTAATCTTGGTTTTTCCAGGAAACAGAGATAGGGCAAATGAAACTGCTGTTTAGAAAAGAAGGATAAAGAGCATGATTGGAGATAAGGAGATAAGACCATGTGATGCATTGTAGATGTTACCAGGGAAGAAGAGATTAAAATCACTCTATTCTAGGTCAATTGAATAGAATAAAACTATGAAATACTATTTTATTCTAGCCACTGACATACTAATAAATAAGGGCAGAGGTGGGTCTCATAAAGAAATTTCCATTACCATTGATGTTTTTAAGAGCTATATTTTCTCTAAAAATAAAATTTGTTATGTTGCCAGATTTATAACTTTTATTTTTTCCAGCCATGTTCTCAGAGTTACCCAGAAGAGTGTTGTTGACCTGAGAGCATGGCTATGACCTGCTCTGCTGCTGCTGCCTCTCCTATGCCTCAGGAATGGTCAAAATGAGACTTTTACCAGTCTCATTACACTGCTTAGCACTACTTACTGATTGGAAGCTTTTTGTGTCAGGCAAAGTTGTGTCCACCTAACATCCTCTGGCTCTTCAGTGCTGAACCTCACCTTTTGTTTACAGAGAACTCTTGAAGAAAAAAAAAAGAAAAAAATTATCACTAAATTTGCCTCTTTATATTTTTCTGTTTCTGTCACTATTTTATAGCAATGGCTGGAGGTGAGTATTAATACCAAGGAATATTTTGCTTGCCATCTCCCAGTAAAGATTTATATGGTCTTTGCATGCAGCTGAGTATACAGATGAACTGCAGCACAGCAGTACTCATGCAGTGCCTGAGCACTGGTACACAGTCCCATCTGTAGCATTAAACTGTTGATTCAGGCCAAAATCACACCAGAAACCTTTCCAATTCTTGCCTTTATATGCAATTCCTGGGCACAGCTTGGGAGCTGGGACCAGCCTTCATCTTGTGCTAACAGCTGTTTTGGAGACAGTGCCTCCCTTCAGCCCACCTCCCTTTCTGGAGGGTGGATTTAGAGGTAGGGATGTGACTGCTCCATGGCCTGTGCCCTGAGTGCTGGAGCCTGGTCCCAGCTCTGGTCAGTGCACAGCTGGTGCTCATTGTGCCAGCACAGGGACTCTGCTGGATCCCAGCCTGAGACTGCCCTCGGGTGAGGGGTTCTATCTATTTATTCACTTTCCTTCAGAGAAAGGCCTTGGAAGGTCCCAGTGCATCAGCACTGTGAAAAGCTGAGTGAGCTACAGCTGATTTGCACAGACTGAGATTCCATTTGGAGACCTGCAATGATTTTCTTCCATCTCCTTTCTCCCATGAGGATTTCTGCTGAATGAAACCCTGCCATGAGGTCTGTCTGCACATGTCCTGGTACCGTGGCTCAGGGGCTTCTCTTGGCCTGCACAAGGTGCCCTGTGCTCCTCCAGCAGCTCTGGCTCAGTGTGTGCCCTCAGCTGAGGGACACACAAGCTTTGGGGCTGCAAGTTGGCCTTTTCAGGCTGTTTCCACACAGCCCCCTCACACACACTCTGTTCTGTCTCATCACAGAGCTCTTGGGTCTGTCCTGCTGCCATTAGATGGCTGCTCCCATCTTCATGCAATGCTTGTGCACAATGATCACAGGTAGGGTCCTTCATCCTTTTGGATGTTTTTCACTTCTCTGACAGTGTTACATTCATGGTGTTATCATGTCACCCACTGATTGAAATATCCTGTGATGTTTTAAAGAGCCTTTATTTCATTATGAGGTTCCTCGGTTTCAGTGGCTTTCTTTGTATTTTAAGTACACAAAAGCTTTTGGAAAGACACTGATACTTTCTCTTCCTCTTCCCTCATGTCTATTTCCTTGCAGTGCCCTCTCCAGAGTACCTCAGAGAGTGAGCTCCCACTCCCACAAGGGGTCTCTGGTACATCCCTACAAGAGAAAGCAGTAGCCACCTTCAAGGGACTCCACAGGCTGGTCCTTTCCACCCAGCCTCTTTTCACAGTTAGTGAGATTTGAACTCCAGGGAGATACCCCAGCAGAGCAGCCCTGGGGCTCTGTCTGTGCCTGGCCAGCTCAAACAGACCAAAAGGAAGATTCATTGACTTGATCTGACAGCATTGACTTGCCACTGAGACCCACACTAATATCTCTGTGCAGTCTGTAGGCCTCAGAGTATATAATGAAAAGCTTGTCTGTTTTCATTCTCTGTCTCTGACACTGGCCAAGAGCAGATGCTTTGGCTAATGTTGTTTATATCCAGGCCATCCTGCTGAGAGTCACCCTCAACACTGCTAGAACAACCATCCTACTCTATGGTCTATGTAGGACCTTAAATAAGATTGATGTTAAAAACCCTCTCCATAGTATTACACAAGAGTCAGTGTAAGAAACTCTCTCATACTGCCCTAATAAAATTATTTGAACGTCGTAGTTATTGCAAATTCTCTGTTTTAATTTTTTTTCACCCTCAAGAACAGCTTGCACTGTGGCCTTACAATACTTTTCATGGGTCTCTCAATTCATCTGTCCTTTCATGCTGTTAGCTAGATTATAAACCCTGCAAGCAGAACTGGCTTTGCACTCTAAAGTGCTTACTTTTAGTGTTTTAAAATCCCCTAGTTTTAGAATAATTTTTTTGGTGGTCAGGCTGCTTTACTCTGCAAATTTGTTCATGAAGACAAAAACTTTTTAGGTCTTTCAAATTTTTTAATCAGGAAATAATAATGTATTATAACCAAAATAGTAAAACCCCATTTCTTTTTCTAACTACAGAGCAATTTTCCACAAGCTAAGCAATAAAAATAGTTGGCTGAAGGAAAGTTATGGTTTTGTTTTTGGGTGTTATTGGCTTTGGATTCAAAATTAACTTCCACCCTTTGGTTAATTTTTTCCTGCTTTGCCTCATAAGAACTCTCCTTTGTTTGCAACCTGTTCTGTAGCTGAAAATGTGAAAAATGTGAAAATGGAGACTTTTATGGAATCACTAACACTATGACTGGTACTATTCTTCACAATGTAAATTTAATTCCTTTACTTTTTCTTTATTTTTTATCTATTTTTTAAGCCTTCTTTCTGTATCAAATTTCCTTGTTCTTGCATGGTTGCTGTCCAAGTGGAAAAAGCATTAAAAAAATGAATTCCTATAGCTTTCTGGTGCTAGTCTTCTAAGTAGTACTCAGTCAAAAATGGTTGTGGTTATCTTCTGTAATTTGTGTTGTTTCTATTCAAATATGCTAAAGGGAGTCCCATCCTGCTGGGTTCCAGCTGTTGGAAATCCAGTTCCTAACAAAGTGCTGGTTTGTCTAATGTCACAGCTGGAATGCAATCCAGCCTTCCTGTCAGAAGCACTCACAAATTCACAGGCCATGCACATGGGCCTGAGAAATCTGTCTTGTACAGATCTGCCACTCTTCTCTTGGACTCCAAAGGACTGAGATAAAATTGCCAAGAGCAAAGGATGCTGCAGCAAGACAACTGTGTTATGATGTGAAGGGGCACCACCACTGGCAGAGTGGGCTGTTAAACTCTCTCTGCTGAATCAAATCCAGGTGGTGTTGGACTGAGGGTCTGAAACAGCTCTGCTCCTGGGGTTAAAAAGAAAGATAGACCTCAAGGGAATAA
Organism: Notiomystis cincta; assembly: GCA_013398075.1. NCBI lineage: Eukaryota > Metazoa > Chordata > Aves > Passeriformes > Notiomystidae > Notiomystis > Notiomystis cincta. The sequence goes on along the minus strand of VZRX01004650.1, from coordinate 36,653 downwards.
AAACTTCACTATACAAATTTCAATGATCAGTAATTAAAGGCCACTACAAAATCTAGAAAAACAGCACCTGTTTAACTCTGCTTTGTGCCCAGCAAACGACTTGAGGCTGTGCTATTTCTGCAGTAATTCTGCTGCTGTTTCCAATGCTATTGCATAGGGAGTGATTTTCTACCACAGGTGTTACAGATAGTCTGCTAAATATTATTTAAATACTGATCACTGGTAAAACCAATACAGAGTATTGGGAGTGAGGAAGGAGGTGGGATGCTTATAGGTCTTTGGTGATCTCTATGCCATATCTACTTTGCAGAAAAAGAATTCTTTGCTGTAGGAATTTAGAAGTAGGTAACAGCTGTCAAAAAAAAAATCTGGAAAGCTTAAAAAAAAGAAAAAAAAAAAAAAGGCTACTAGTCTGTTTGAAGCAGAAAATACCCTGTCCAGAACATTCTTCAGAAAAACTGCACTTTAGACTGAGCAGCAAGGTTAGCTGTGGAAAAGAGTAACTACTTTGAATGACCATGAGGGGCAGAGAGTGTTAAAAAATAGGCTAAAAAATAGACTACGGGGGAAGTGGACAATGCAGCTGGGATCTCAAACCCTCTCACGAGGCAGAAGGTCAGGAGCTGTAAAGAAGCCCAGTCAGTAAAGAAGGTTAGCTTGACAGAAGCATCCATAGATGGTAATGAAAGGAAGCAATTAGGCCAGCTCCTCCCGTGGTATTCTGGCATCTTTTCCAAGAACAACGGAGAATTTGGATGACAGGATTAAGTGCAGTGCTGCTCTGTGCTGAACCACTGAATGCTCCTGGGAAGCACTGCTTACGCTGGCTTGTCATCCTAGGAGATGGGTAGAAATGTAAAATTACAGGCTGTGGAAGGGCCTGACTGTTCATCCCAAGGTGTTGTTGGCATCCTTGGTTCTCCAGGCACCTCTTTCTTCATGGGTGGCTTCAATTTTTGTTATTCATGCACTGCTGCCTTTGAAGGAGCTTGTCGGCACAGGCAGCAGCCCAGCAGCTGTCAGGCTCTCTCCTGGCCCAGGGGTGGATCGGCTCATGGTGTGAGCTGTGCCTGCACAGGGGCTCAGCCCCTCAGCGGGCTGCGGGCCAGCCCTCCCCAGGCGCTGCTGCCGTCCCTGAGGAGCTCAGAGCCTGCTGGGACCTGCCCCAAAGCCTCTCCTGCACACATCCCCCTGTCCTCACCTCAGCTGCTGCCTGCAGGGTGGGGGTTATTTCAGTCACTTTTATCACTCTGGGCACATTGGCCTCAGGGCACTGTCAGGCCGGAGTGGGACATGCACACACTGCTGCTGGAGCAGTCTGGGCCCAGCCCTGACACAAGACATCCTGCTCTCTGTGCAACGTGCTTCTCTTTCCTCTTCCTTCTGGAACATACATTGTCTAGGGTTTTCATTCTCCTGGGCAACACCTTATTTCCTTGGGTGAATTTTTTTTAAATTCTTTAAGATCTCAGAGGAGACTTGGTGCTAAATGCAGTCTACAGAAAATTCCATCTTCGGCCTGTTCAACACATTTCTCTCTGTGGGGTAAGCATCCCAAATTCAATTTCAATGAAAAGAAATTTCTTTTTTTTTTCTTTTTCCCCTTTGCTTGCTCAGCTTTACTTTCTTTTGTTAATTTTATTGCTGGCCAGATTGTTAAGTTTAGCTGAGAATTTAAAGCCTTACTCTGTGTCGACCTCTGGGTGATTACAAATCTCCTGGGTTATGTGCAAGACCTGAGTGAGTTCCCCACTGCAGTGTTCCCTGCAGCTTCCAAATCTGGAAAATCTTTCCATGTTTTGAACTTCACATTATTTCTCTAGAACATGGAAGAAACAGGTAATAGAAGAAGAGATTGTAAAGCTTGTAACCAAGCCAGTTTCTAAAATTAGAGTGGGAAGGTATGCAACCATTTAAAAGCAGGAATCTAACCAGCTCCCAGAATAGCCTGGTATAAACCTGTTGGTAAAGAGTTTTGATGTTAATGGAGTGCCTAATGAAGGTATCATGTTTCTCAGTCTCACAAGGGTCTTTCCTCAGCATCCAATAAAACACCTATTTGCTAATTCTAGACATTGACTCGGGCTCCTTATTTCTCTCCACTGAGAAATGTGACTAAAACCAAAGAGACCATAATTGAGGACAAGACCAGAAAGAAAGTAGCAGAGATAATGAAGGCATCAAGAAGAAAAGAGACCCATGGTGAATGAGAAAACAAAAGCTTAATAGCTTTGGTACAAAGCTGCCAGAAGTTTGACTGAGAGGTGAAAGCAGGTCAAGAGACTTGCCTTTTTGATAAGGACAAATGAAAATACTTTAGGATTTGAAGTGTAGATAATTTTTCAAATGTTGCTTTTATTATAGAGCTGGGCTGGTTGAGACAAACATGCAGTCCTGGGGGGATGATGATGCCAGATTGTATGAGTCAGATTCTGCCCTGAGAAATAGTTTGGTAGCCAATCATAAGCTAAATGTAAAAAGTGCAGTTAGATGCCAAATTTCATGGCAAAGAAGAAAAAAAATAGAGGAACTGCAAGCTGTGGATGAAGTTTTGCCGATCTCAGTACTCAAGAAAGGTAATTAAAACACTAAAACATCGTTAGTGAAGATTCTGCCAGAGTCCACTAGATAGTTAGGCAGAGCAAATAATTAAATGAGTCTTATGACACTATTTTCCTCTGGTTATGGTGACATTTTTTTAATACACTTAAGTTTCTCCTCACAAAGTTAGGAAATTATTACTAGTTTCCATGAGTGAATCTGTTTCAGCATATGCTTGTGTAATAAATAATTTTATTTGTAGTGCTTGCTCCTTGGTTTTTCTATTGGTATAGATTTTAATAATGTATCAAGAAATAATTTGGTGCTCAATAAGTTAATTCCAATTTAAAAAAACATATCAGCAACAGAAATATTTTAATTTTGTTGAAATAGTTGTACTAGAGCACTGTATGCTTCACAATGAATCAGTTCAAATTCACTATCAAGTTTGTATAAAGAGGTATCACCTATTCTCTCAAGTCTACCCTCATATCTGGACTTGTCTCCTACACAGAGCCATCAGATTCCTGCCTTGGAAGTCTCTAATACCCTTCCCAACACTTTGGTAACATCCCAAGTTCTATTTTCCATGGTCAATGCCTGAAGGGGAAAAAAATCCAGTAGGTAAAAATGGCAAGTCCAGCAACGAGATGTAATGTCAGAGGTACTGTATAATGAGATGTCCAAAGTGACTATTTTAGTACTGAAATCATTGGGGAATTTCAGATCTGTGGACACTTCACTCTCTGAAAAGAAGTGGACCAGAGCTGGACAGAGTTCAGAAACAAAAAATAGAAAGATAGAGGTTTTAAAAAATCATGTCCTATGAGTTAAAGGCAGTGGTGATGTTTAGTCTAGAGAAAAGAAGACTGAGGAGAGGCGTGATAACAGTGTTGGTTAAAATGTTTTAAATGATACTCCAAGGAGGAGGGGAATAAATGATATTCCAGGGGGAAAAAAGCACAAGAAGCAATGTTCTTAAATTGCAGTAAAGGAGATTTCTGATAAGTTTTAGGGGAATTTAAGCAGTTCTAATATTAAAGATAGCCAAGGAATGGAGGATCTTGACAGTAGATGTGAGAGGTGATGGGAGCCCATTATTGGGATTCTGTAGAAAATGACTGTACATACATTCTGCTATGTAAATATCCAAAGTATGCCTGGAAGGATTTAGCTCAGTTTTTTAGCAGCTGTGGTGAGCTGCATAGTCTCTTATGGATAATTGAGGGTGACCATTCTACCACCATGACATTAACAGAACTAATGAGAAAAAGGCAGAAGCTGTTGCTCATCCCCTGTAGGTGGTTTCAGACACTCAGGGCGTGACACCTGGGGTTTGGTAATGCAGAAGAGGGGCTCTAGGGCTTCAAAAAGGAGGCATCTGAAGGCAGGCATGAGCTCCAGGTAGATGTCAGCTCTGTGGGTGCTGCTGCTTAGATGCTGCTGTTCAGTATAGAAACGACTTTGCCTTGAACCTTTCAGGGTGGTTTCTGCAGTCTAAACTTAGACTTTTTTTCTGTTCTCCAAGTGTTCTGTGTGCTAATGCCAGGGCACCCAGCTCCCATGAACTGGAGAACCCTGTTCTGTTTATGTATATTTGCCTGCTTGCCTTTCAGCTTTCACTGACACCCTCTGGGCAGCAAGGACTGCTTGGGCCGTGTCCACTCCTCTCCAGGATCCAGTTCCCCTAACCAGCATATGGATGTTTCTCTTGAAGCAAGACACTTTCAGCACTTGATGTAGTTTTGCTGCTTAAGGTCTGTTTACAGTCTGGACAGTCCTTCTGCCCAGTTGTTCCCAGAATCACTCTTTGTAAGCTGTCACTTTTTGCCTTCCTTAAGAATTACCCTGAAATCCAAATGCATGGGATGGCAGCCAGAGGTTGGTGGAACTGATTTAAGATGTGAGCTTATCTGCCTCATTAAATAACCAGAAGAAGCTGGCTGCAACTTTCCTTTAAAAAGCTCAGTCATACCAACAGCAGAAGATTAGGGTATAAATAATCCATTTGGCAGGGTTAATACAAAAATACCTCTCTGTTGCTCAGCACTTGTTTTTCATCCATTTTCCTAGTTACGCTGCCTCACTGCCTTTGGCACCCACTTGGCAGTTTCTATTCTGGGCAGCTCCCCGAGTGATGGCTCTCAGGGACCTACGGGGCTTTCTTTTAAAAGTAGGGTTGTTCCTGGCATGCCCGTGGCACGATAGGGCAATGGAGACCCGTTCACCAGCTGCCCCTTGAAATCTCACACAGCTCAAAGCAGCTCTAAGCAGAGGAGACCATTTGTGTAAAGGTGCATCCGCAGCTCCCCTCCGTCCCTGGCAGTGCCTTCCCGCTGCCTGAGACCCTGGCACCCCTCGGGCTGCACTCCCTGCACACAGTTCTGTTGTCTGAGCCTCAGGGATCAGCGCAAACTTCAGGAATGAAGCTTTCCTTCTCCTCCCCCCGCGTTCCTGGAGGCTGCCCGGCCATCTGGCCGCATGACTCATGGCTTTAGACGCAAAGAGGGGCCGGCACAAAGGAGCCATTCTTCAGCGCAGCCTCCGAGCCCGCACAAAAGCTGGAGATAGGCATCTCTGTGTCTCCCCCCGGAGACCCGGGCCCTGATTCAGCGCCTGAGCCCTACGGAGCAGCCATTCTGTCCTGCTCTGCGGCACCTGCGGCTTCTCGGCGTCCTGTGCGCGCCCAGGTTCTTGGTGCAGCTGCGAGGTGTCTCCCTCCCAGGCACCCTTCGCTCCCTTGCTCGGCAAGATGCTCTTCTGTTCCAGCTGCAGCTTTGCCGCTCCTCCGTGTAACTCGGGAAACACAGCGCAGGGCAGCAAGGCGCTGCTGAAACAGGGCAGGAGCCCTGGCTGCCTCCTCGCTGTCCTTGGCCCTGCTGGACCCCCGTTGTCAGACAGGAAAACTCCATTGTTCTGAACAGAACTATGCTACGTTGCCTAAGCATCCATCAAGTGCAACAAGTGTCTTACTTCTGCCTATTTACTGCTTGTTTCTGGGCTCCTCATGAGCTGGTTATTAAGATATAGTTGTACCTAGTGTAATTTTTTTCCAGTGGGCTTAATCTCTCTGCAGGAAAAGAGTATAAACCACCCTTGTGCTATGTTTGAAAATAATTCTTGTTTTGTTTTCTACAACCCCAGTTACAGGGACAGTTGTAACTGGAAGTCTCTTAGCAGATATTCTCTGTGCATAGAAAATCTGGGTAGAAATAAAGGTAAATCTGTGATGTCAGGGCTATCATATATCAAAACTAATGTATTTAGACTTTGCTTCATGCATTTTGGGCTGATCAGAGCTCTGTGTTCCCAGGTGAACTTTAAATCACAGCTGGTTTGCTGTATTCCAGGTCTGAGCTGTTGCTTCAAATGAGCTGCCTGCTGTCCTGGCAAAAATACTGAGCTAAAAAGGAGAGACAAAAGAGGAAAGCAATGAGTCAGTTGTAGATGTGGGGGGAAAGACCTGCTAGAAGAGTAAAAGGCATCATCTCTTTTGCTCATATTTTGCATCAGGTGGAGGTAATCTAGCACTTTAAGGCAGGGAAGATCCTGGGGGAAGCAGGCCAGGCGTAGCCAAGACAAGTGACACCTCAGTACGCAGTGCCAGGCTTCTGCAAAGAATCAGTGTTGATTCTCATCCCAGTGGTGTAAATGTATGTTTTGTCAAGGCTGAAAGGAAGCTCCTGACCCTTTGCTGGCACTTGGTGCTATAGAAATGCCAGAGTTGAGCAGGCAGAGACAGCAGAAGCTAAGTGGAACCTCACAGCGAAAGCGGTAGGGAATACGCTGGGAGCAGGACAGGGTGACAGGCCAGGCCCGAGGGGAAGCCAGTGAATTGGGAAAGGAAAGACTCTCTCCTGAGTGTTTGCATGGGTGTCTCTGACAGCCTTGGCAGGACAGTGCAGTCCCAGAGAGCCGGGGAGAGATGTTTTTCAGCAGCTGTGAACCTGGTCATTGTGTGCACTGGGCCACTCCTTCTCTTTGCTATTGTTTCACTTTTCCGGCTGTGTTCCTTTTAACTTTTCCATCTGACCAGGCCCCGTAGCAATTAATACTACTGTAAACAACCACTTAAGACAGCTCCATATGCTTTAGAAATAATATTCATGTTTTCCAGTTGAGAAACAACAGCTTTGAATGAAACCTGCCCGGGCCCTTCAGCAGGCCCCAGTGACCTTACAAACACAGCACTGGGGTGGTTGTTCAGTCAGTCTCTGCATTCTGTGGAGCAGAGCACTTTTCTTGTGCAGGATTTCCACTCTGGTGCCAGCACTTGCTCTATGAGCATTGTGTTTTCTGTAATTACATTTACTACAGTGTGTGCCAGGAAAAATAATTTGCCAGAGTCAGGTGTGAGCATGAAGTGTAATTTAGGTGTATCTACAGGTACTTTGTGCATTATAACTACTCAAGATGTGTTATATACACTGATGTCCTACTTGGGGAAGTATTTCTTATGGATAGTTCATTCAGCTCCAAGAGGAAGGAAGACCTTCATTCTACTTTAGGAGTTGTTTAATTTAGGGATAATGCTCCATAAATTTCTGTGTGTGTCCTGTCAGTGCATTCCCCTTCCCTGACTGAAATTTCACCTCTCACTAAGAAACCTCAGGTCTCTTTTGGAATTTCACTCAGCTATCAATAATTTTCCCTTATCTAAAGCATCAGCTGCAAATATGCTGCTGCTGGCTGTAGGACAGTCCTGCAGGTCAGCCCTGTTCTCTTGCTGCACCCCCATCTGCAGTCCTGGCTCTTTGCTGTTCAGCAGTTCTATTGCATTATTATTTTCTTCACTTTCACTGTCTGCAGTTGAGTATTTACAGTACAATCAGCTGCCAATATCTTAGTGAGAAATCCAGCAAAACTGTTTCTGTTTCTGAGAATTTCTACTTTTGCACAGGCTATTCTGTCCTGAATTCCCAGGGATCAGGAATAATTTCACTGTGTTTTCTTTACAGCCTGTTTTATAGTGTTGGAAGGGTTCTGCAGTGCTCTCAATATGTTACCTAAGTACTCACTGATAGATACCTTCATCCAGCTGATTGCTCTTTGCTTAATTGACAGTTTAAACCACTGAATTTTGCCAGTGTTTGCTAGGAAAAATCCCCTGCATAGCTCAAATTTCTGTCCATAATGTGTGCATTTCTCCCAGCATGTGCTCCCCAATATTTCAGCCCAAGCTCATGAACTGACTGCTTAAAACCAGCACCAAAGCACAACAGTTGTGACCCTTGGGATGTGGGCATCTGCTCTGCTCTCCTGCCAGGCTGAACTCCAGTGCTGGAGCTGCTCTGTGGCACAGCTATTGCCAGCTCAGTGTAAAGTGTGAGCAGATGCTGGAGGCAAATGCAGCTGCCTCTGTACCCTTGCTGACTCCAAACCATTTTGTGGTGACTCTTTGTTTTACCTTCTGCCTTGTTGTCTTTATAAAAAGCAGTAGGAGAGCTCATTTCCAGGAGGATACCCCAACCATATAATGAAATGAAAAGAGTGAGATTTTGCAAGTTATAAAACACATGTGCACTCTTTAGTTAAAGATCTTTTACTAAATCTAAATCTAAATCTTGTGATTTAGACTAAAGACTTTTAGACAAGATGTATTTTATTCTCAGCAGTTTTTCTGCAGTCAGTCTGTCCCTACAAGGAAGGTTATTATCAGTAGCATTCCATGAAAAATCCATGTAAACTAGATGTATCTGATATTCAGATTATACTAAAGAGAACTGCAAAAATCCATTTACAGATTCATTAAAATATTTTCTCATTTTTAATTTGGCTTCCAGCTTAGAACAGCCTTCAAACTATTCCATTAGTGCTGCTGACTCCCCCTTCTGCTAAGCTAAAAGCTGAGATAACATGTGCTCAGAGCAAATGAATGATGCAAGATGATCAGTATGCTGATAGAGCTGTGCTGGAGATTTGCAGTTGCATTTAAACCATTGGTAAATTTACACAAGCATTTCAGAGAGCGGACTGACTGGCTTCGAGGAGAGCACAGTACCCTCCTCCTCTTGATACAGATGTCATTAGTTCTGGGAAGAATGGGAGCACCACAGAATTATTTATACAGCAAGCACTGTTTGTTTTAAGGCATTATCTCTGATGTGAAAATAGTCTCAAAGATTCTGAAACCTTATTTCTGACTAAAATAAGCAAATAAGTAAGGTCCTGTAAACCAAACGAAGAAGCACGGAACCCTTCCAATGTTTTTATGAAGTCATTTGTTGAGACAGCTCAGTGATGAGGCCATTAAAGGAGGAATCTTTAGTAAATGTTTTGCTGCCCTCCGCAGGACAAGCCACAGCATTTCCCCAGCAAGTGCGGGCCGCGGGACCCTCTTACTCCAGATGTGATTGAGGCCGTGTGTTCTGCCTCCAGCGAACATTACACGGGCTGATTTGTGACGCTGAAATTGGGTGGGTTTGATTTTAAACTGAAAAATATAAAGATCTGCCTGGTAGAGCAGTAACTCATCTGCTACCTGTGAAGGTGTGGACCAGAAACTGTTGCACATTCAGGCTCCAGAGGGGTTTACTCTTCTACCCCAATCTGAATAGCAATACAGAAGTGGGGGTCTGTGAACAGCTACCTGGAAATAGGAAAGATTTACTCCTTTTTTCTACTCCTGTAATATATTAATCTATGAATATGAGATTTCTCCAGCCATCTAAACCCATGGGTGGATTTTGTGCTTAGTCATTGTCCATGTGTCCATGTGGTTTATAGCAATGATATACTGACCTTGCCATTGATTCATTAGCAGCTTTGTAGCTGCTGTAGTCCTTGGCAGAGGACTAACATCAGTACTGGATCTAGAAACTTTTACTACTAAAATATTTTCTAGTTTGAATAATGTTTGAGAAGACAGCCTGAAAGAATCACTTTATCAAACCAGGACTGAGGCAGCCACAGGGGCTGAAGGGCAAAACATTCTTTGAAAGCAGAGAAAGGACAGCTTAGAAGTGAAGGGGATTTGCAAAAAACCCAAAGAAGTAGCAGACCTGCATGGACAGGGGTCAGAACTGGTTGCTAAGAAGGCTGGAAGAAATATTCACCTTGTACCTACAGCTGGGAAATTTCCTGTGTAAGAGACACTTTTGATGCATGATGTGGCAGAATACTTCCTTTGAAACTCACTGGGTTTCCATCTTTATTTGCAGAGTGTATCAAGCTGACCCACTCTGGCAGGGGACAGTTGTCAGGTTTGGCTATGAATATTTTCACCACTGATTTTGTTCTGACATTTTCATATGAAACAGAGGAAGTAGAAACAAGTACAAGAAACATTAATCTGTTTGTTTTCAGTCCCAGAAACTAGGCATGATTCATATCAGACAATGAAAATGAACCACATGATAATCAAACCCTGCAGAACTAGAAACTTACTGGTAACTGTTTGTATGTGAATGGCCATGTTTGGTTTTTTTTTTAAATTAATGTTCATGTAATTTGCAATTGGTGTCTCAGTATTATAATTGGAAGGATTATAACAGAACAGGTTTTAGCTCCAGTCCTAGTTTGAAAGCTACTTAATAGCTTTGCTATGCTAGATTTATTTTTTCCTAGTTGATAATCATGCTGCTACTCTCCTCATTCAAGTTTTACCTTACTGTTTCTCCAAATGTCAAAGATCTTTTCTTGTTTGTATTTGTAATGTTGCTTCCCTGTATTGCAGAAGTTTTACCCATCACAGTGTATCCCTACCAGATGGCTGTTCTTCATGGCTGCCACTAACAGCATTTGCTTAGCTGTATTAGAGGAATGTTTTGTATTTCATTTCTCTCTTCTCTTCATAACAACATATGATTTTATTCAGCATAAGGAATTTTATTGAACGAAAAGGAACAACTGTTAAAACTCCACTCCATATAAGATTTTTTTTTATGTTGTATTAGAGGAATATTAAAAGCATTTTCCCCCAAGGTATCAAGTACAAAAAGTGCAGGCTGTCTTTTAAGGTAAATATACACATATTTTAGCAAAAATGGCTTTTTGATAATTATGAAGTAATATAATAAACATTTCCCTTTATTAAATTTAGAGAGATATAAAAATAACTGGGTGTACTAATAGAACATTTTAAGCAAGGATTTGAAAGTTGGCATTAAGAAGTCCTTTGAGCTTTATTTCAGGACGTGCTTTCTATGCATTGTTATTTCTTTGAATTATCAATATTTAAAGTTCTATGCTCCAAATGCATTGTTGTTGTTGTTGCTGCAACTTCCTAATATCATATTTATGCTGTTATCCGTGTTTTGATAAGATTTGTATATGTCAATACACACATCTCTTTACTCCTGTGCCTTTTTTCTGCTCATGGACAGAGACAGCAACTGCAGGCTCGATGCTGAGAAGTCACAGTGGGCTCGAATGCACACTTTGTGTCACTCAGCTGGCAGTGCTCTGGGTGGTGTCCAGGGGGGCTTTGGAGAGTGTTCCTGGCACTCACTGAGCAGTCATTCTTCTCCTCTCCAAGAGATGCACCCCCAGCCCCCCGTGGGGCAGAGCTTACACTGCCAACACACAGGCAGGCAGCTGCAGATGCTTATTTACAGGGATCGGAACTGCAGCGAAAAAGAATGGTTTGATCAGTGGGAAACTTGCCTGCTTTTACCTGTTTTCACCAGAGGTCCTTCCCCTACCTCCCTGCAGTCCTAGAGGAAGCAGAATTTCACTTCCCAGGTAGCAATTGAACAAAGTGAGATTTATTTTGACATGAGTCATCTTGCTCTTTACCTTCTAAAAATAAAGAGCGAAACTCCTTCTGGCTGGTTCTTATGGTGATAATAAGAAATAAATCTGTTTAATATCATACCTTCCTATGTAGAAAAAGATTGTCCGTGTCTGGATAATTAAATTCAGGAAACAGGAAAGAGAAAATAATCAAAACCATGTGAAAAAAATAAGGCAGCTACACTAATCATCTAGTGAAAACCTGTACAAGAGCAGAAAGCTGACTTTTCAGAGCAAACTTTCACAGTAAACTCCAAGTGTTACATTCAACACCTAAATTCACTTCTCAGCAAAATAGGGTTAAATTATTCTACTTCTCAAATGTTTTTAATACATGTTGATTGAAATGCCATTATTTTTCCAACAAATGTGAGGAGATGCAATATTAATGTTCTAGCTATGGAAGATGCTACTTGCTGCTTTCTTATTGTAGGTGATTCTTCAGTCTAACTTTCAAAAGAATTATAGTGTATATTTCTAGACCATGATTTTATATATTTGCATGTGTAGCACTTATAAATCTTTTGTTCTGTGTAGAGGTAGAGTATGTTTAGACAGAGATTCAGAGCACATTAAAGAACAACACTTATAAGGTTATCAATATTTTTTTAATGTTCAGACATAAGGGATTTTTGTATAAAAATCTTAAAAGGTTGTTTGTACTGGACTATCACTAATAATGATCAGAATTAACAATAAATGTCTGATTGATAGATATATATTGTGTATCACACTATTAATACAGTGTACTTTCAGGTTGTTTTGGTTCTACTGGTAACACTCTTCAGTACTTCATTGTGCCTGTATTTAATCAATGCTGCAAGTGTGCAAACATAAAAATAGTCTCTCTTACTCCTTTCTCCTCATATCTGAAACTTCTCATTTGGAATTAGTCAAAAATACTATTTTTGTTATAATAAACATGCTATGATGAAGAAAAAAGAAGTAACAATGTTTTTTTCTTAACAATTTTATCCATGATATTTCAATCAACACAGTCTGCTAATATTACTAAAATACAACACGTTTGTGTGTTTGTTTTCTTTTTCTTTTTTCCTGAGAGAAATGACCTTAAGTCTCATGGAATTAAAAATTACCTCTTTTGTTATGACATAACTCTCTTTTTTTTTTTCAAGATACACATGTATTTATGTGTATTATGTATTTGTATATATTTAATTCCTTTGTCTGTACATAGAATTAGAAGATCTGTACCTTCACTTAGGATAGGATTTAACATTAAGCTTAAACTGGTTTATTTTCTCATGAAAATGTACAGAAAACATTTAAAGATTAAACTATTTTATAATGTAACCCACCAAATTTGTTTCTAAATTTATGAGTGCGTCTTTCAGTGCACTCTGAAATCCCAAATCTCCTTTAGTTGCTATAACCTGTTGTAGATCAGTATGAAAACCCTGGTGCTGAGCTCTGCTCCTGCCTTCAAGGTTTCCAGAGCCAGTGCAGTGCTGTCACAGTCCATGGTCTGCAAGACACCAGCAGAGAGACACTGCAGCCAAGCTTGCACAGCTGCAGGCCACACATAAATTGAGTGAGTGGATGCAATTGTGTTTCATGCAGCTGGATAAGAAACACATTTCCTGACAGAACACTCCCTTTTTATCTCTGATTACCTATGGAATAAGCAACTCTGAAGAGCAGATATTTTTTTCCCAGGGCAAGAAGGCATTGTTAGAGCTGGGGAAGGAAATGTCTCATGCCTTCCGACTGGTCTGTTGGTTTGAAAGTGCATTTGCTGGAGAATGCACCAGGTAGCCAAAAGAAGGAAATTAACAAAACTTACACTGAGCTTTCTTAAGGGAGAAATCAAGTAATCAATTTAGGTGCAGATTCAGGGGATGTGGGGGTCTGGGACTGTGTGTTCTCCAGTCCAAACCATCCTAAACCTCCAGTTTTAGTAGGCAGTGAGGATGCAGGTCCAGGATTTTGTCTTTGTTTGACTTCCTCTGAGGCAGCCAACGACCCCTTGGGAATCACCAGGGCCAGAGCTGTGCATGACCTTGGCCTTCAGACTTTCTTGGAAAGAAAAGGAGCATCTTTATTCCTTTGAGTTGCAAACCCTGACAATTTAAAAATACAGTCCTGGAAATAACCAAACCAGATACATTTTCTATTGGCAGCACTCACAAGGTTTCTTGATAATTATCTACCTCTAAATAACAATTCCACCACCAAAGTGAAACAAATGGGCAGAAAACTTTACCAAGGACAAGTCTGTAAGGCTCCACCCCAAACAAATGAAAGAAATAAAAATATTTCTAGACTGCAATGTTCAAACTTCTTCAAGGATTCAGATTGTCTGAGGCAAGTGAGATAGGCACAGATGAAAAATTCAGCTCATGAAATGTAGCCTACTACAGAAATCCTACCACAAATCACAGGAAAAGATCTATGTAAGTTATAAATCAAGCTCTCTGTGATTTTTTTTTAGGAGACAATACACTACTAAACAAATTTTTTTGTGTTGATTGCAATCAGCATAAAAGCACCTTGGGATCACTCACTTTGGATATGCTGGAAGACAGCCCACCTCAAAGGATCAGGTAAGTGGGCAACCTGCTCTTGGTAGTCTCATCTGCTGTGCAGCTGTCAGAGCAGTGCTGGGTGTGTCACACACCCTCAGGGAGAGTGGCCCTGGTGTCTTCAGCAGAGGTTTGTCAAAGATTAAAAATGAAAATAGTGACCTTTTCTTCTTTGAACTTACCAGACACATGGGTAATTAGTCTCAGGAAGCCTCATGCAGTCGAATCTTTTAATTACTCATTTTAAAAAGTGTTTCTCAATGTCTCTTGATATGAATATCTCTGCTGCATTAGAGGACCATGAAAATAGCCATGTAAGAAACCTTGGAAATGTGATTTATCTATTTCTCAGCAGGCAGATTCTAACAGCCCTTACATGTATTTTTCTTACAGTGTGGCTTACCCAACAGGCTTCCCATCTGAGTATCCCATCATTGCAGCCTTTGAGTTTGTGAAATGCAGTCTGTGGCTTGGGTGGAATTTACAGCAAGTCAGCAGTTCTGGCAGCAAAGACCACGCTGTCATCCATGTCCTGACAGAAAGGCAATCTCTGGGTCTCTTCTGTACCACACCAGATCAAACACTCCTGCTTAGGACTGTAAAGAATGCAAGGAAAGATTTTGATGGTCCTTGGCACAAGATAACACAGAGCAAGAAAGAAAATAATAAAAAATTATTTCTTATTGTTAAAGTCCATTCTATCCCTTAAAGTGAGGAGAGCAACACTTGAAGAATATATTTTGCCATGAAGCCATCAGCTGAGAAGTCCTCTTTTTGTTGGTGGATCAGGCAGGTGGGTCATTATTTCTTCCTCCTGGTATCCAGTGGTGTGTGATGCTGGCTGGCTTCCTGATGGGACTCACAAATTAGTTATTTTTCTGACAGTTTAACCACTTTTTTCCCCCTAGTGAGCCCTTTTCCATCCTTGTGTAATCTCTTAAGGAATGTCTTCTTGTCATTACAGTCAGTATCCTTTCATTTTTATTTTGGTGGGACTTTTTTTTGTTTGTTTCGTTTTTTAAGGCTGCCAAAAGCAGTCACTTTTACTGAGAATTTTTACAATCTTCAGGCAGATTCCCACCCCACCCCCATTGTAAGATTTATTGATCTTATAGAAACAGGGGGAAAGATTCCTGATTTTTTACTAGAATAATTGAGCTTTTAAATGTGGAAAACTGTTTTTTCTTCTTTCTTACTGTTTTTTCTTCTTTCTTATGAAAGAGTTACCCCTCTTAGGAGCTCTTTACAATCAGTTCAGTGTTTTTCTCGCAAAGGAGATTATTTATCCAGCTCCTCCCTCTAGTGGTGAGCGTAGGGCTCAAAACCGAAGGTTTTCATGCTTGTGAGCTTTATTTACATCGACAGGTCGCACAATCCCGTGTATTGGTGGCACTCTTTTGTCTGTAAATGCAGCGTTGTGGTTACTAACTAAGTCCATTATTTTTGAAAGAGTTTACAGTTTTAATTTAAACATTTTTTGTGGATACTAAATGGAAGAAATTAAGAGGGAAAGGAAGCAATTGGAAGAAAATTAGGTACTATGTTTTGAATTAAAAGTGTTGTTCCTCATAAATATGCAGACAGTATTTGACCTAAAACTTTCAGTTGAAAAATAAAATTATTTTACTTTTTAAATCAATAGAGATGTAATTGCCTCCTAGTTAGTATTTGATTAGAAGACTCTGCAGTTTCTCCACAGTACCTGAAATCTTGTTTGAGGGGGGAACCTACTGGATACAATGCAGAGCAGTGTCTGAGCAGAGGCTTCACCAGGCTGATGGACACAGTGGCCGCAGTGCTTGCGTGGTCACAGGCTGTGTCCAGGAGCAGAACAGGGCTTGGGCTTTGCTCTGTGTGTTTGTTTTACTCATGCATTTGTTTACTAATTAGTGTCATGGTGTGACAATTATTTTATGTGTCTCTGAGATACCCTTAAAGCAACTTGAAATCCACTGTCTTGCAGATGAAGCCTGCTTGGAAGGCTGCCGCAAGCTTCCCGATACAGCCTGGCTGTGCTCTCTTCCCGGCAGTGCAGGCTTCCTCTCGTGATTGCTTTTCCTGGTGATTATTTAATAGTAGCTTGCCAGCTCTCCCTAATTCTCTGTGATTGTCTAACAACATGCAGCTTTTTTTATCGACTGCACAGCTGAAATGAATTTATAGGCAGAAAGAGCAAGTTTTAGTCTCACTCGGTATATGAAGCAAGAACATTTGGAAACTGGTTTTTTTGGTCAAAATGAAGAGTCTGATGCTCATAATGAGTTCTGCCTGTGGAGGGGGCTTAGAAGGGGTTGGGGTTTAGGAATGGGTCAGAGTTGCTGTGCCTGTGAGCCAGCCCAGTGCTGTGTATGTCACCTCCTGAGGGCTGCATGGGTGCCCTGCTTGATGTGGGAATTGCAGGAGCCCCGAAATATTTATGTGACTGTGCTTGCAGTGTCTGCCAAGGGACAATTCTGCTAGGAGAATTTACAGCCTTTCTAATGTACTCTGAGAAGAAGCAGCTTTGCAGTTCCTCACACAGCAGAAACAAAACCAAAGCCAGAACCAAGTGCTGTTCCCAAGAGCTGCTTGCTTCCATCCCAGCTGGTTGCCTGCACTTGGCACAGACAGGGGATGTCTCTCTCCTCCTCCCTCTGCCTCCTCCCTGTCTGCACAGGCTTTGTCTTCGAAATCTTCTTCCCAGATGCAGGGGAAGAAAAGGCCTGCCAGTTCTCCAGTGCTTGTTCCTCCCCAGCTTGCAGAGTCACTGAAATTCATTTGCCAGCAAATTTGCCTTTGGATGGAAATCAGAACTCAGAAAATAAATAATGCCTCTTCATTGCCAGCATGGAGAGAGTGCTGAACTTGGTGTCACTGGAAACCCACAAAGCCAGTGTGTCAGCAGCATTCAGCAAAACCATGGAACCCCAGGACACCAGATAACCTTTAAACACAGTCTGCTGTCCCTGAGGAACTTTCCATGTCCACATGGAAGTGCTGCTGATTTCCTTTCATGGCCCATTTTTCTTCTAATACAACTACCAAGGGCAAAAAGGACAGTCTGAGAGAGTTATAAATATAGCAGCCATATGCTTCAGTTTCAATATCAGAACAAGGTACTACTCTTCTCTTACCAAGCCAGGTTTGAAGCAAGTAGGGTGAGAAGCAGAGCAGCAAAGCCAGGCTGCAGGAGGTCAGCACAGTTTTTTGACTGCCTGCACACTGTGATCCCATGAAAATCTACAAATGTCTTCCCACACCTCTCCCCTCTGCCTGTGGAAAAGCACCTGGGCTCCAGAAATTTGGCCTTGTGTAAGACTTGCTTGGCTCCTCTCAGCAGAGAGGAAGGGCGGGCCATGGTGTGTTGAGGATGGCTGCTGTGGGATTTGGGATTTTAATCACTTATTAAGAAGTTAACATGCACTTATGTTTCTCTGTGGGGGGAAAAATGTAAATTCTCAAGCTGAAGCAGTCTGGTGTCACTGTGAGCAAGCTGTCATCCAGACCTAAAAGAACATGGAGGAAGCTGAGAGGCTTTAATCACTGCTGTCATGGGAGGCTCTGCTCTGGTACCTGACCTCATCTGCTCTCTGCATGTCAACATGTGTGATGTGAAGGTTTCTGAGGCTCAGCTGTCATGTTTGCCCAATGCTGCAGGCTGCACTAGAAATGCTGGTTTCTCATGAGTGTCACTCGGGGTACAGGCTGCTGTGGGAATCACTACTAGGGTTAGTAATGGCAGCATATTCCACTTGCACCTCCAGGACTGTGCTGAGCAACAGGGTAACAATACAGTATCTTCTGCCTCGAGGTGTAACTAGAAGGTAAACAGAAAGAGCTCTGCTTCAGCATGGTCATATAAAAATATTCAACAATATGACAAATATGAAGATGACAAAATGCATTTATCTATTGTTAGCAGAGTTGAAAGTGATCCAATAAAGTATGGAATTGTCAGAGTTGTGGCACAATTGTACAATATTAGTGGATTTCTATTTTCATAGGTCTCAGATTAAATTTTCTTTTTATTTCTTTAATCA
The DNA here is from genome assembly GCA_013398075.1 of Notiomystis cincta. NCBI lineage: Eukaryota > Metazoa > Chordata > Aves > Passeriformes > Notiomystidae > Notiomystis > Notiomystis cincta. Next base: position 18,817 of record VZRX01004650.1, on the reverse strand, counting down.
AGACAACACTTTTCTTCTTCAGCTGTTTAAGGTGAGAAAGCTCTGAAAAGGGTACATGTTGGAGGGAATAGCTCTGTGTGCTTTAAAAAGTCTGACATATATCACTACCAAGCAAGCTAACATATATTTTAAGGAAAAAAATAGTGCCTTGACAAGGAGCTCTGCCACTTTTTCATCAAACTCTTTATCTGAATTTTTTTTTAAATCTGTAAATAGTAAATATAAAACCATGAGGGAGGAGAATGAACTTCTTTTACAAATGATATTAAATGCTTCCTTTGTGTAATTCCTTTAAATCCACAGAAGCTTAGGCTGAGAAACTTGGTCTGTATGAAGATATGGAAATTGCTTAAACTTACAGAATTGCTTGAAAAATTAGATGAGATCAGTAATATAAAATCGCTAATTTGGTTGACAGGTTTTTAATGCTGTAGTGTTTTCTGTGTTATGAATGTTTTTGTCTTTCAAAGGGGGGCAGCTCTTTGTCTCTTGTAAATTCTCCCTGCAATCCCTACGTGGGTCTCCTGCTGTTTAAGTGTATTTTTGGAGTCTAAAGTTGAAATACATGTAGCACAATGTCATTATCTTCAACAGAGCCATAAAATTGTTATTACTGAAGGCAGCTGGTAGTACAAATTACTTTTTTCCCTTTGAGGAGTAGCTGAGAGACTTGAAACAGAGGACAGCCCACAGCAAAAGCAGAGAAGGTTGATTTTATGACTTGTCTCCTACATGAAGGTTTTGTATTGCTCTTACTGTCATCTTTCCACGTTCCATTATCTAATTTCAACCAAATGTGAGTCATCTCAGAGTAAGTAGTCAAGGTCCCACAAGCTTTGGGAAATACAAAATAATAAACTCTAAAATAAGAAAATCTAAACACCAAGAGTGTCTGGGTTAGCACTCTGTTTTGGGCAAGACAAAGAGAGCTCAGCCTCTCTTCTGCCAGGCAGCAGAGGCTGTCAGGCAGCAAATGCCATCTATGCCCCAGCAGAGGTCTGGAGCAGCTGCAGCTTGTGCCAGTTTTCCTCATGTGCCAAACTGTGTAAAGGCTGGCAGAAGATGTGGAAGGCAAACAAGGGCTGGATAGTGCAGAGTGGGGGTGTGTAAGGATCAGTGGTGACCAGGAAGATGAAACAACCTTCACTAATTTTGCAGAGTCTCCTGCTGCTGCAGCCATTGCCAGCTATGGTTTCAAACCAAGAAACAAATTTGAGAGTCCTGTGCTAGGGAAAGCCTTGGTGTGCAAGTGGTGATACCAATGACTCAAAAGACAGCTCTCTTCTTGATGAGTGAATACTGAATTGGTGCTGCAGGATTTCTGTAGAATGACACCTTTCTGACCATGGAGCTTTTCCTGATGACTTTCAGAAATCTGTTTCTGGTTACTCATGGTTTTTGAATTATCTTCTTTTTTCTGTCACAGAAATAAAGAGACTAAAACTTTCCCTGTCTTTAGATGTAGAAGGATCTTTCTAGGGAAGACTTTTGGCTCACTTTGGCTCATTTCACTTACAAGGAAATGAAACCAATCTGATAAGATCACAGATATTTTCTTGTAAAGTTTTTTCTTATTTTTGTAAAAGCCATCTTTTAAAACAACCACATTTGAATATTTGACTATAAACATAATTTTAGCATTAGCTGGATACTAGAAGAAGGCAGTACAGCCAAACACTGTTAACCAGATAATTACAGGGAATTTAGGTAGAATTTTGGTGAGATTTTTTGATGGAACTGTTTCTACTTTATTTCCCTAAGGTTTCTAAAGCTCCTTAACTACAGGGACTACTTTGCTAGAAATTCTTACAATTATAATTGTGTGAAAGAATGTTCTTAGTCCAAGCTTCTGCTTCTGCAGACAGCATGTGGAAGTAATGTGCCAGCAGCTGCCCTCTCTGCAGAAACTTGCTGATGGTTTATCTAGGATATCAGGATATTCTTGTATATCCTGGGCACTAGGTAAGTGTACTGGAAGAGAAAAATAGGCCCATTTCACAAACCTAAATGTAGCTGAAGTACTGACGTGGAACATGAAGGACTTTCATTGGTATAATGTTAAACTTGATTTTGTTCTTATTGAGCTAAAGCTGAAGTGAGTTTTCCATTTCCTTCAACAAGAACCAAGGGTGTTTTTACCTGCAGGGAAAAAAACCCCAACCCAGATTTATTTGGTTTGAATGTCCAGGATTGGAATTGGCAGATTACAGGGGTCACTTCTGTGAAAAGTTGCCAGAAGTCCACATGATGGAGGCAATGCCAGCTGGCTCCAAGGCTGAGCCCATCAGTGACACTGGTAGCACTTCTGGCATAACAACACAGTTAAGTAGTGGGAAAAAACATCAACTGGGCAACTGCAGCCAGAGAAGAGAGGAGTGAAAATGTGTCAGAGTAACAACTTTTCAGGCACCAAGGCCACTGAAGAAGAAGGGGGAGGTACTGCAGCAATACTGGAGCAGAGATTCCCCTGCAGCCCGTGTGAAGACACTGATGAGATCTAGGGAAATGAGATCATGGGGTTCAGGCTCCTAAGTTCAGGAAGGGCTAAGTTTGAAAGGCTCTTTCATTCACTGCTTTGGCTACCAGACCTGTTGCTGGGGAAATGATAGCTGAGAGACTCCATATTCTACATCCATCATCAGCTTGAGTTAAGGTCTTTCCTGATGAACCACATGAACTTGAAGCTAGTGGACAAAGGGAAATGGGGGTTTAATCCTTTTAGCTGCTAGAACACATCCTTCTGTTCCAGTCTGCTTAGCATCTCTCTCCTCAGCATCAAGGGAGGGAGGAAATAACAACTATTACAGAAATAACAACCATTCCCAAACTTTCTCTTTGGGGATGCAAGGCAAACTGGGACACTTGTCTGTAAGTGACATGAGACAGTCATGAGCATCAGGAGCCATGAGCAGGAAGGATCAGCTAGTTCAGGAAGGTACAGGAGGACATGGCCTTGGTGAGCACAGAGCTTTTAAAGCTCCTTTAACAGGGCAGGTGGGGATTTTTCAGAGCTTTTTTGGTTTTGGAAGGTATTTTATCTGGATCTTTTTTGGAAGGTATCTTACTAATGTGGAGGTTTGTGTTTCTGGGTCAAGCAGAAGTCAGAGAAGACTCTAAGAAAAGCATAGTCTGCCCTGAACCACTGAATGTGTGCTAGCACTGCCCTGCACTGAATGACATTTATTTCATTATCTTCACCTCAGCTCAGCAATGCTGCAATTCTTTCCACTTTGGAGGCAAAAGTTACAGACGATTCAAAGTGACTGATGTGATGATTTGCTGAAGAAAATAAGATGAGAACAATATGCATTTATACTTAAATAGTTGTGTTAACATCTCCATTTTTCCCATCTTAGTGAGGAAAAGTTCAGCCCATAGACTGGCCTCTGTCTGAATGTGCAATGGGTGGATAGAAGAGAGACTATGAGCTTGCTTCTGAGCCCTCATCCTGTAAACACCAAATTGTTCATACCACAGGCTAGTCACACATAAAGATTTGCTGAGCTGATGATTTCAGAGCCTGACCTTATCCAGAGTATTTTCTAACGCCTTCTCTTTCTAAATCTGATTTTTGTGGTGGAAGATAAAGTAACAGCTAGGATTTTTTCATTAATTTATATGAGATTTAGTAGGTTTCAAGAAGCCTTTTAGATGGAAGATGAATTTTATATCACTCTTAATGCAAAATGTTCTTCATAAGAATATTTTCCATATTAGAAAGTAAAATTTTCTAATATTAGGAAATGCCCAGTTAAAGACTGATTGTATTTATTGTACCATGGCTTTGCTCCATTTAATCATACAAAGCACATAACAGATAATGCTGTCTTAGGCACACCTTTTATGTCTGTTGTTACTTCAGTGTGTGGCTCTAGGTGTTCTTATTTCATTATATTTGAGCTGCAGTTAGAAAAAAATCCTTCGTTTTCCTAAGGGCTTTTATCAAAGACTACTGGAGTGTCTTCTCTCTTTTCTGATGAGTCAGTTTTATTTGACAATACCTTGTATGCCAAAGGAGTATTTTTATCTCTCCTTCAAAGCTGTGAATCTGAAGAAAAAAGTTGGGAGTGGGGAGAGAAGACACTACTACGATATTAAAAAACACATCAAAGCCCCTGAAAATTTATGTTCCAGCATATTTAGGTGCTCAGTAAGACTCTGGTATTAGCTACCTGCTCATAATCACACAGAGAAGGACATGTTTTCTGGGACAGCTTTTCGAATAAACACAAAGGAGAGTTTTCTTATGAGCTCTCCACTGGGTGGCAGAAGTAGATCAGAAAAAACCGTGCTCAAACATAGGAGGGACATGCAAGTCTTGCCACTAAACTATTTTGTAGCAGCCTTGCATCATTCTAACACTTCAGCTAGATGTATTTGAGAACAATTTCTTATGAGAGATTAGAGAGTTTGTTACTCTCTGCCTTTCTGTATGTAAGAAGAAGTAGACTTCTGGATGTCCATATTCTCATCCCTTCCTTTTTTCCTCACCAACTACAGGGAGAGCACTTTCAGAGCAGAAGAGGGCCTGGGCTGCCCTGCCTTCTCATCCTTTTCTTTCCATCTCTTTGATGGAAGATGCTATGGCTGCAGCTGGAGGCTTTGCTCCCTCCTTGAGCAGAACTCGCTGCTTTGGAAAAATTACAGAGGGAGTTGTCTTAAACTTTGTCTACTCCAGTGTTGCCATAGCTAAAAGCAATTGTTAGTTTTCATACAATGAAGATCCCTTCCAAAGGTACATGTCCCCACGAGATCCAGGTCCTTGGGCTGATTGCTTTTACCAGTAGCTGTCCCTTTGCCTTGCCTGGCTTTGTAACTCGAGCCAGATTTGTGAGTTTAAGAGAGGAGTTGAACCCATTGTAAAACAGTGGGCAACTAGTTAAGAGATGTAGAGGGAAGCTGATAAATTTAATAGTGACTAACAATCCCCACCCCATATGGTTAGTACCCTACAAGGTTGAAGCAAGCACAGTGAAAATGAAGGTGAAGGGGCAGGAGTTATGGACTAGTTTACGTGGAAAGCAACTAAGAACCAAAAGGTAAGATTTATCCTTGAATATTTTTATGATAAAAGCAAATTCAGAACACAGTCTACATGTTCCTGTCATAGGTAAAATCTGTTAGAAGCAAAGCTGACACTGTGATCCAGCACGTTCCCATGGGTCTGTGTGTGCCCTGTTGTGATAACAACATCCTTTGTCAGTCAGTCCACTGCAAAGCCCCCAAATCCTCAGTGACCTAAGAGATCCTGAATATGATATTTTAAAAAATATCATATAAGAGTTTGTAAGAATATAATATTGTAGTTCACCTCCTGTTTTGTTTTGTTGTTTTGTGGTTTTTGGTTGGTTTTTTGGTTTTGTTTGGTTTTTTTTGTTTCTTTCTTTGTTTGTTTGTTTTAAAAATATATATAGTGTTGTCACTCTTTAGGATGTTTTTACAGGGAATTGGGCCTTCTTGCCAGAATTTGTCTTTTACATCTGCCTGTTTCACTGCTCTTCAAACACTCTTGCTTCAAAGCTCACTCTATTCTCCCTTCTCTGCTCTTTGTGGAGCTCCTGCTGTCTTGCACTGCCTGGGCAGGAGAAAGGTGCAGTAACCAGCATGCTTAGTCTCCATGAATACTTTTGCCCTGTTAAATTCAGGGCTCAGGAATGCCTTTATTATGTGTTTTATTATTGTGAGGCAGTGAGGACTGTGGCTCCTAGAAGGAAGTCCTGCCTGGCAGGTGGGCAGAGCACGTGGTGGGAGGGGTTGAGCTCAGCATCTGGAGGATTATGTCTGGCTGTGTGTAGGGCCACTGACCTGGAGTGCTTTTAATTTACAAGGGTAGTTCCCAATAGCGTTTTTCTAGCATTCTTTCTTTAGAGGACCATGAATGCCAAGTTGTAATAACTAAAATGAGGTCAGCTATATCAGGCCCAAGCTACTTGACAGCACACTTTGCAATCTCTGGAATGAACTGGATGAAAGAAACAGTTGAATCTTGTTCTGGCATGACCTATTCCCCTTTTTAAAATTAATTATGGCAGTATTATTCCACTTTGAACTCTACTGTTATATGTACACAACATTATGACAATTTGCACGTTTTTCCTGACCCACATGGTAGTGATTTTTAGATAAAACTGCTTATAGCTATATTTTGTCTAATCTCTGAGTAAAAATATCAAGATATGATTCCACTGAACATGCGTAGTTAACTACAAAAAAAATCTGTATTCAATACAAATCTTATACACAACTTTTTTCATCTGTATTTGAAAATCAGTAGAAGTATCTAAACAGAAGTTATCACTCTGTAAACAGGTGTGATATATACAAATAATGTGTTTGCTGTGTTGAATTTTTTCACTGAATAGCAACAATCCTGGTAACAGAAGCAAGAGTGGTGGGGGAAAGAAGGAAGTTCTCCAATAGTCTGTATATTTTCATGCCAGATGTAAGAAAGTTAGTCTGTTGGGCACACTCACTGAAGAACTGCACATTATTCCAGTCCAAATTTACTGTTAGAAACAAATCCTTCCAGCTAGGCTCAGTTCTGGAAGTTGTGGCATTGTGAAATCACAGTATTGTTAAAAAAAATCATCTAAATATTTCATGGATATCACTTAGACAATTCCAAGTTTTGAAATCTGAATGGAAATTGGAATATTATTTAAACATCTCAGAAAACTAACCCTAATCAGGTCTTGACAATATTTAATTTTGATGATGTGTAAAATGCTCAGCATAAAATCTGCTTGAAGAAAAGGGAGCATACCAATTTCACAGTCTTAAAGACAAAGAAAAACCCCCTGAGCACATTAAATATACAAAAAGAGAGCTCTGGTATTGTGGTTTGGTTGGTTTGTTGTTTTTTTTAGTTCTAAACATATAGCTGAGGTTACTTGGAATGCCCTACTGTATTTAAATAACACATGGTCAAATATGTTTATTTTTTACCATTGCTTTCTGTAGTAAGGAAAATTAAATCTAAGACACTCTACACTCAGCTACTGGGATGGAAATATTTTTTATTCATGGAACACATTGGATAATCTTTATTATCCTCTATACTATTTTTCTTTTTTTCTCCCCTTACTATTTGAATAAACAGCAGAAACTTAAGGCAAAGTTTATCCAAACTTAAATTATCATTAATTTATACAAAAATTGAACTGAGTACTCATGGGCTACTGCTATCAGCCCAGGAGAAATTATGTTCTTAGGGACATTGTATGATGCTGACACGAGCTTTGGACATGCAGTGGCTTACAAAACTGCTTCTAGTAACTCGAGTGTATACATTTTCCAAGGAAACAGTCCAGATTTTCCGAATAAAAGATGCTGAGTGGAAGGACGTACTGGAATCAGAGAAAAAGCCAGGGTGTGGGAAATGTTAACTCACAGAGCAGTTGAGTAATGCCAGCTGGTCCCTGTTCCATTCCCCACTGACCTTTCTGTAAAGGAACCCTGGCATGACTCACCCTGCAGTCCCACCTCCACACCTTGTCTGCCCTCCCTCCCTCCCTTTGGGGCAGCTTCACCTTCATTTGGCTCATTCATGACAGCAATTTGGTGGTTGGGCTTGGGGGTTTTTCAGCTCTTATGCATAACATCCCTTCTTTTCCTTGGGTTAAGGCAGAACTCAGGGTAATGTGATGTAAAACAGCACCCTTTCAAAAAGAAGCTAATTTTCACCTTTGTTCTTCTGTAAGATTCATCTTAACACTTTTTTTCTTTCTTTTTTAGTTTCTTCAACTGAGTATTGTCTTCTCAACTGCCAGCCTGTTAATTCTCTGATGCCAGTTAATGTGGTGCATGTATTACCAAGGAAAAGCAGCTCAGTATCACCCAACACGTGATCTGCCATCTTTTTCTCATATGTCAAAGGGCAATGAACAGTGATGACTGCAAGAATATTATCTATTTAGCTTGAAGGAAAGTATTAGTCTTGCTTCCAGAAATCAATTTCTCAAAGACACTGGGATCAGATTTTATGTTAGAGACACAATTTATTGCTGAACCTTGTGTAATAACAGGATGGACTTGATTATACTTTAAGCAGTAGCACTTGAAACTACAGAACTGGAAAGAAAATTAGTGCCTGTTTTCTGAACCACTCAGGATCCAGCAGACTTGAAAAGGAGTCAGAAAATCATTGAGCCATTTCAGTGGGCCATTGGGGAGCAAGGCAAGCCTTGTGTCACAGAGGCATCATGCCATTTCAGGAGTCTAAAGCTCCTCAAATGCATTTCCATTTCATATCCTCCTTTCTGATTTTTTCCCCTATCTTCCCCTCATGTTTTCCTTGTTTTTCTGGCTCTATTTCATATTTTAGCTCTTGAAAGGGAAGGGGGAATAATCCATTTACTTAGTGGGAATTTGTATGTGTTAGGCAGACTGGAAGGGAAAAATTGTTATTTCTAGAGGTGCCAGAAGTCTGATATCCTCGAGTTTTTCCAGGTATCTGATTTCACTGAATCTTAGGCTTGAGCATTTCTGATTAGCATAAATTTATAACATCCTTTCACAAAAATCCCCATTATCTATTTTTTATAATATTGTTATTCCCCTCTTTCTTGTACTTTGACAGCTGTCTTTATTAAATTATCTTAAGTGAATGATTGACAGGTTAAGTGTAGAAGTATTCAATATAAAATTAATTTCCAGTGCCTGTTTCTTGGAGTTAGCAAGAGGAGTCTAATAAAAACTGTGTGCTTAAATATGTAGTATTAGAATAATGGAATATTAATAAAAAGCCTATGTTTCTGTTCTAAAATCTACTGTAACATAATGCAAACCCTGAATAATGCCAGAACTCTTATCTATTGTACTCAAAATCATTAATTGTATTTTATTTGCTATAACTTTATAGAAGTATATGAATTTTCAGGAGAAAGTAAGTATATAATTTAATTTGATAGATTGTAGAATATGATGGGACCACATTTTTCACAAACTTCTATTATACTTTAGTAACTATAAAGCTTTTATATGGAAGGCTAGAACATGAACCAGGCAGTTTACTTAAGTAGCAATGTGATGTTGCTTAACACTGTTTTCTCACTTGCTCACAGCTTACAGGTTTTTGAAAAATAACTGAACAAAGGTAAAACCAGGAAAATAATATACACAGAAGAGAAGGGATCTCCTCAAAAAAACCTGGGGAGTGTGAGGGAAAAAAGTGGAAAATGAACTTTCATTTAAACATTATTGATAGGGAAAAGACTCCCCATTTCTGAAATCCTAGCCCTAAGGAAACCTATTACAGTTCTGTCACTGATTTTCATCCATATAAATTCTATCTCTACATCAAGAATAAATTTATAGTATTGACTAGGCTATAACACAGGTACAATATTTTGTGATGTCTGACTTTGCCTTAACTCACTTTGGCTTCTGTATCTTTAATCACAGTGGTACATAAGTCATGATAAAAACTGAAATGTGATGAAGTCTTAACAAACATGAGAAAAATGTTGCTCTTGAAATGCAGACAAGGATTACTTGCCTGATATTTGCAAAGGAACATAGCAAATGGAACTTTCATTTAAAATTGGGAAACTGAAAAAATATTAAAGATGATCTTTGAAGTCAAAAGTAAATAAGGTAATAGAGGGAATAACACAAAATACAAAAAAATAAGGATAAGAAGAAAATATTTTAAAAATATTGCTAAATAAAATTGATAAGATATTACCTGGATAAAATAGAAATTCTTTATTGCTTGACACCTTTAAGAGAAAATTAGGGAAGCACCTGGAAGAAATGATTTAAGATGGGGACTACGACTTCATGATATTTTTTTCCCCTACTTATGATTCATTTACTTCCATTCCTTCAGCTTACCTTAAGCTATCATTTTTTAGGTATTAACAGTAATGGCTAACTTTTTAATTGACTTTCACTGTTTTAATAATTAGCAGAAATTTATTTTTCAAACTGAGGTGGGGTTTTTCTGATACATTTAGGAATCTCTACAGTGTGCATCTGACGTGTCACCAGACATGCACCACGGTCATCTGTCCAGTCAGGTGCAGCACTTGATTACAGGCTTGGCCTGTGGTTGGACTCAGACTGATGGGATCTACCTTAAAATTGTCTGAGTGTTTCCACTTGCTTTCTGGACTTTAGAGGATTCAGAGTACAGCTGCTTTGGTCAGCTGAAAGCCTTCTCCAGTGTTCCTGAAAATCCAGTTTACAAAGTGTCATTCTTAGAAGTCATCCCAAGTTAGGGAGGAAGTTCTCTTACTAGATCTGCAGCTAAATTTAAATAACTGACTACTGTTTACTTTCCATCATTGTGGTGCTATTTGGATGCATCTTTAGGCATCTTGTGAATTCATGAACATCCTAGAAGTCACTCTGAATTCTGTGCTCCATGTATCTGTTAGTTCTGTATTCAGTAAGTAAATTTATGACAAAAAAGGAGGATCTCCATAATAAATGAATGAACTTTTGTAGTTCTCTAAGTTTTGCTTTTCAACAGTTTTTGTTCTATGTCTGTTGACCTTGACAATATTGTTTTTACAAAGAATAAACTTACCAGAAAACTTTGACTTATTAGAGGTATAAGGCAAGTATCTGGAATGAGTTGGACATGGCATAATTTAGAAGTCATTCTCTTCTTCAGGATTAATATTGTGAATATTTCTCAGTCCAGAAGAGTAGCTTGTCTTTTCTGCTCTGTAAAAAAGTTGTATGAAGCTGCTCTAGAAGTCACTGTGCTCTCCTCACATGTGTAGGAACCTCCCATTATTTTATTCTCCATGTTTTTGGACACAAAGCTCCAGCTCCCCATCACTGACGTTTTGTCTGAGGAAAATTGTGTGATCCTTTGTAAATGAGCATTATTTCTCACAAATTTAAACCCTGGCTCTTAAAAAGATTTGGAGTACTTTCCACTTCTACCAGATGTTCCACCCATGTTTTATGGGAACAGATGAAGTCATTTAAGGATGTGAGGATGTTTTTTGATCCTTGGGACTTGGGTTATACTCTTCAGAAACATCTGAAATGTCCCTGGTGCATTCAAGAGTCTAAATGGAATTCTGCATCACTGAAGCAATCCACAGGTTATCATAACAGATGTTTTTATCTCCCCTTCCATCTCTCTATGATAATTCAACTTGAAGGATAAGCATCTATTCAACAAGTTAAAACTGTGAGTATATTCTGTTCCTTCTCTTTTTTTACAAAATATCTCTTGTATAATAAGGTGGATGATCTTGGTCTTTTGTAAGTAGAAATCTTTATATACCTTCATGCCTCTATTAGATGTTTGATACAGTTGTAAGTATGGAAGATGGTGGTGATCACTGCTTCAAAACATCCTCTAACACAAAATAAAATTTCTTTTTAATTACTATGTGATATGCTAGAAGATCCAATGGGAGAGGGGCTGCTTTGTTCCAGAAATATTTCATAAGTTATACTTTACTGCTGCTTCTCATCATATGTCCTCACCTCTTCATTATACTTGGAGGAGACAAGAAACAAAGCAATTGCTCTATTACTTTCCTTTCACTGTTTTCTATGGACATTTCTGTTGAGTTTCTTCCTGGATTTTTTTGATTCTGGTGCTGCTTTTGGGTTCTGTCTTTTTAAGAAGCTCTGAAATGCCAACCCTGTTGTACACTGTTGTCCCCACGATCCTTTTTCTTTAGCTCCACTTACTTCTGATCATTCCTTTCCCTTGGAGCTCAATCCTTCAGCTAGCTTGACTTTAAATTGTGCTAAAGAGCAGTCCCAGTTTCAGAGTGGTTCACAGCCTTTCTTGGTACTTGCATGTTGGTTTATTATGTTTCTAACTCTGTGATGAGCCCTTGCTCAGAATGAGGGCAATGACAGAAAGTTCTCCTGTCACCCTGCATGCAAGGCCATTGCTTCAGGAGGTCTCACTTCTTCCTACTGACATTGAACACTCGAGGATTATCCTGGAACCCCCTTACTCTGTTAGAGTCCTGAGGATTCCCATGGCTTGGATCAAAGCCATTACCAAAACACCTTGATTAGAAACCATAATACTGTAACAGCACAAAACAATTTACTGTGAAATAAAGCACGGAAAGCAAGCTGTACTTCTCTGCTTGTCTGCAGTGGCAGAGGATTAGTATGGGCACAATTTCTTCAACTCAACCACCTGACCACTTCTTTTGTGTGGGTCAGTAACCAGTGCAACAGCTCTGCCACTTCCAAGCCATGGATGTCTGGAGAGAAGTGCTACAGGAAGCCCAGTAGCTCTGGGGTTGACTGGAGCTGGTCTGCTGCCAATAACTCTCCAATAAGCTCTCCAATAACCCCAGAATTTCTTTCCCTGTAAGGTGGCAATCCTCAGCATCCTCAGTTGTTCTACTGTCTGATGCCTCTGAAGTCTACTACACTTTTACCACTTACGTTGGAGCCAGCTAAGAAACATATTTTCTCACCTAGCTGGACAGTGGCATTTTTGTGAACCTTCTGCACCCTGAAGTCCTTCAAATATTTTCTGATTACATCGACAATCACTCATGTTTTGCCTCTGGAAAAAAAAAAACCCAACACCTACTTCCATGAAATTTCCATGCAGTGTCTGCTCATTACTTGCTACTCTTGATCATTGTTTTTGCACTGTGGTCTCTTTCTTCATCAGGAACCATTTATAAGATTAATTTTCACTCAGGTTTCAGAGTTCATCTCTTGAACAGATTTTCACAGGAATTGCCCAATCAGCCACTGCCTTCCTGTGCATCCATTCTGTTGGCAGTAACAATGGCAAGCCAGGCAATTAATAAAGACACAGCCTTTCCAAATTGAGAATCATCTATTAATGAAGAACAAAAAGGAACTAATACTTAAACACAATTCTAATATACATTACTATCTAAAGGCTGTTTATTGTTTCCATTCTTGAATGTGCTAGATCAGAAATCCTAGGCTTACCTGAAGTCTGTTTCTTTTTTGTGCAGAAGTCACCACCTTTAACTGTTGGGAACTGTTGGCAGGGCAGTATTTTGAGGCAGGACTGGATTTTTGTCTTGTTCCTATTATATCCAAAACAACAACAACAAAACCACTGCTAAAATGAAGTACTTCACCATAGAGGTGCTTCCCAGGATGATTATTACATAACTCACAAGATCAGATGCTTGGAGCTGCATGTTATCAAGCTGTTGTAAGATAATGATCTCATCACAGAAAAAGTCTTGAGTGTGAGCCAGTGCAAAGATATTTAAAACAACTTTTGCCTACAGCACTTCTAAATTCAGTTCTGAGCTGATCAATATGGTTTATATTAATTCACAAGAGAAGAAAATAGATCATGATGTGGTTTACAACATACCTGAGTTACAGAACAGCTGTTGAATTAACAAGTTCCCACACAGTGCACAAGAGTACTAGAGTCTGCTACATGTAGCCTTTTATCTGTGATTAATTCCACTTTTCTCTTTTTCTTCGTTTTTTTTTTTTTTTTTTCATGGCAAATAGAGTTACTTTATCCAGGAGAACTTCCTGTACAGTCCAACTAAATGAAAATTATATAGTGGGAACAGATTCTGTGTCTTGAGTCACGTTCAGTGTGGCACTCTGAACATCACAGGACCTGAATCATCTTGCTCCAACTGTGCTGCCATGGGCAGAGACACCTTCCATCAGACTGGCTCACTCAGAACCCCATCCAACCCAGCCCAGAACCCTTTCAGGAATGGGGCATCCACAACTTCTCTGGGCGACCTGTTCCAGTGTCTCACTATCCTCACACTGAACTGTTTCTTCCTAATATCTAATCCATATCTAACCTAGTATCTAGCCTGCCCTCTATCAGTTTAAGGTCTTAAAAAAGGTCTAAAGGTGCCAAAGTGCCTATTGAACTAAAATAGCATTATGCAGTGAAGAAACAGGGAGGCTCTTATTTTTATTTTTTGAACGGATAGAAATCTGTAATATTTCTGTAAAATCTTACAAATCCAAGAAATGTCTTTTTTCCAAGTTTAGAAGTTTCTGTGCATTTTAAATACTCTTGTCTTCTGTGTTAATGACTAGCAACTGAAAATCAAATGCACTACCCCTTTTGTAAAGACCTATTTCATCCATGAGAGCTATCGACATTATGTAATTTCATTTCAGATTTGTGTTATTAATGATGTATAAAGACCTAGTTTAAATGTTCATGGAGAAGGCTCTGCTTACATAATGAGACAGGGTTCCTAAAGTGGACAGCCAATTTAAGTGTTTGTATCATTAGCTTGGAGTGCCTACATTAGCATCATTAAACTGTAAAGAGATGTTACTTAAACTGTGGAAATACAGCTTTTCAATCATGCTTTTTTTAAAGCAATGGCTTAAATGACAGGGATTGTGGAAACTTCTGTTTTGCAAATCCTGGGCTCCAACTACTATTTTCCAGTTGTTTCTTCTCATGCATTAGCTCTAGTTTCTCTTTCACCAGCCCCAGTCCCTGCTCACCATATCAATGCAGAATTCATTTCAGAATCTTGACTATGGTAAACCAAAGTATGTTTACTGGAGAAGTGGTGGAAAATACAGAAACATTGGTTAGATATAAGGTTGTTGAATTTCTACTAAAATACAACCTGCTCTTGCAGAGATGGTTTAAGAAAATGATGTGGTTGCTGACAGCAAAATTAAGTAAATGTCTTGCATTTCTAGTTATCTAAAGCATAACTTCAAAGTGGTGTGATTACTCCAGAACCTCTATTTATTATCATTTCCTACTGAGGTGGTGAATCCATCCCCCTCCTTGTGGTGTTGCTTTTATATTAAATCGAGTTTTGCTTATTCCTTTGCCAGTGATTCTTTAAGCAAACTTAAAACACTCCTTCGTGATACCTTTGTAAATCTTGACATTGTCTAGAATGCAGCCTCATTAGGATGTGAGGAGTCACCCTGGTGCCTTAAACATAGCCTAATCTCATACTAAATTTTGCCATCCACAGGCAAACATTTAATTATCAGAACCATCAGTACACTTTATGTATGGGAGATCTGCTGAGGTGTGAAGAGGTGTTGCTATTTACAGAGTGGGGTTGATCCCATGAGAATAATCCATCATACACAGGTGTAAATTGAGCTGGCTCAGCATCTCTGAGCTTATTGGTTCTTGGCTGACTTCTTACTATTTAGTGGCTGATTGTAGGGGTGGATAAAAGTACTGATAGGCACAGAATTTCACTAAAACTTCAGGCCAGACAAACCTGAGAACTAGAAATGATGTTCAAAATTAGCAAAAAATATTCTTAATCTTGAAGCACAGAATATTCTGAGTTGGAAGGAATCCACATGGATTATCAAGTCCCACTGTTAAGCAAATAGCCCATAGTGGGATTGAACCTAAAACTTTGGCATTATTAGCACCATTCTCTCATCAACTGAGCTAATCTCAGATAAGGAATATCACTGTAGCTGTCTACAATATGTAGAAATGTCACTATTTTGCATGTGATCATAGTAACAGATACAGAAGTTGATGTAACTCAATCCAATTACATAAACTGAACACTATTGATTGGAAATTATCTAAATGTGTGTATTTTTTGAACCATTCTGCAGAACAGTATATGAATTTAAAAGATGCTGGTTCGTGACTAGTCTCATGACCCCTTCAGTTCCTCTGCTCCATTTGTCCCACACTGAAGGACATGGCAGAGAGCCCTGTGTTGCAGCTGTGATGGAAAAAGGGGAATTTTTGGCTGGTTAATTGGGGCTTGGGAGAATTGACCTTCATATGGTTTCTCCAGTGCTGAGTCATGCTACCTCCATGGCACATCCTCAGGACAATGCCTTGCAAACACTCTATCCACACCAATATGCACACCATGTAATTCTTCTGAGTAAAGCTACTTTTGAGTGAAGTACTTCTGACTATTTGCACACTACTTGAGTGTGCAAGCCATTACAGCAGCAGGCCTACATAATAATGAACTGTTTATTAATGTGCATTTTATATTTTCCTAACTCTTCCATTGACACACCACAGCTATGTTCCTGTCTGTTCTGTTCTTTCAAACTTCACTGAGGAAAAGAAAATGGAAAAATTAAAATTCTTCCTGAGAAAGGAAGAACAAGGGCTACAGAATGCGATGCCTAGTTCAGGAGGAGGAAAATAGACATAGAATAGGTGTAGAGGGTTTGAAAGGTATTTTTCTTAATCCCAGCCAGTAAAACTTGAATCTTCAATATATTTAGGTAATATCAGTGTACCTCCTGAGAGTTTCCACAAGGAAACAATTTTCTGTCTACATAGCTTTGGCTAATGCAAGTTGTTTGTAAAATAACCAGAAACTTTATTTGAAACCACAGAATCCTGAGACAAAGAAAGGCATCGAGAACTTTCACAGTGTGGGAGGAGGATGACACAATTTTTGATTGCCTGAAGCTAGATAGGAATGTAGTGGAGACCTCAAAATGACTAATTTGGATGCAGTTTGTGCTTAGATTTTAGATTGCCTTTTCATTTGCATGCCTCCACTGGGCACCATACTGTTTTATGCTTTACATAAGAACATTTTTTCCCCTCTTCAAACTCATTATTTAGGAAATAACATCAAATGCTATTGACATGCAAAGAGCTAAAAAATCACCATTTTAATAATTTACTAGTAGGAAAAATTTAATGGGTGAATAAACACGATGGCAACACAAAGATCTACTGGGGGCTGTGTTCACATTCACTTTGTGCATCACCTCTTCTACCATGACCAGCATAAGGGTTAACAAGACTTACACTTCTATCTCACTTTTTTGGTGTAAGTTAAACAAAAGAATTTTTTTTGAAGCCTGGGAGATCACTGGTAGATTTAAGTCACAAGAGTACTGCTTTATACTGCAATTTTCCAGACTTAATTGTAGATTCAGTTAAAGGCAAAGTTTATACATATAGTGTTATAATGTTTCTAAAGTAATTCACAGGAGATAGATTGGTTAGAGTATCATCAAAGTCTGTAAATGATTCATGATTAAGGATCACATAAATAATGGGAAATGTTTCATGCTATAAACAGAAATATCATCATCATCATCTAAACAATGGCTCAAAGGTGCTACACTGAAAAATACTAATTCTGTTAGATTTAAACCCTCTTAGAGTTGACATTTGCTATTATGTACTCTGCCCATGGCATAGTTATTAATAGTTTTCATGAACTTTTTTAGCTAAAATAGGTATTGTCTACTCTATGGCAGTTCATTTGCAGAATTTCTTAAACATCTCTCTTCTAGAGGCTCTTTTAAATTGGAGGAAAATATACAGAAAATACACGTAAGTGTGTGTCTTCAGACATATATATGTGTATATATATATATATATATGAATGAATTCACTGACAGCAATCAAACTGCATCATCATGAAGTGAGATATACATTTGCCCATGGCTGAGCTGCTCAGTTTCCCAAATATGTGGTCAGAGGGAGGATGGGAAGCTATCAAAGATGTTTCTTTCAGATGTCCCCAGATAGTGCCTTTCTGGGATACAATTTAGAAAGAAAAGCATCTTTTGATCCTTTGCTGAATTTGAGAATGCAGAAAACAGCAGGGTTTATTTCTAAAATTTCTCTCTTATTCACTCCTAACTGAAAGATGAAAGCCCTTTCTGTCAAATGTGGAGGTGTTTGCCTAAAATTCGTGTGTGAGTGGGCAACACAGCTGCTGTTCAGTGATCCTCAGAAGAGACTGACTACCTGTTAAAGCACATTGGGGCTACATTTGAACCCAGACTTGTCTCCTGGCTGAATGAACTTTGGAAACACAGGCTTGCACACAGGCAGGCAGGGAACATCTGGGGGAAATGAGTGGGTGAGGTCTCTTAAAACAAAACAGTTGAATTGTTTGTGGGTGCTGCTATGCCCACAGAACAAAGACCCAGGGATGTCTTGGAGAATCATCAAGATGACAGGCTGGCCCCAAATTCTGAAAATGGCAGCGCCAGAGGGGGTGAGGGCCTTGAGTGTGAGAGCGAGGAGCCTCTGCTTGTGACTGCTGGCATCCCTAAGCCATGCTGGGTTCTAATGCAGGGGTCTGCTATGCACAGAGATCTAGGGGAGCTGCACTCCCCTCTGCACCTACCAGCCTTGGACCCATGTAAGCCAAGCACCCAGTCTGATGAAACTAACACTTCTGTGTTGTTTAATTAATGGTTTTCTCCAAATGCATTCTTTCACATAAAGGCAGGGCCCGTGTGACACAGCTCTGATGTTTCTCCAAGAGCTTTCACGGATGCGTAGGAGCAGACATGAGGAACATCAATCACCTAGGTACAACCTGTAAATAAATGTTTAAGGCCCCAGAGATCTTAAATACTGCTTTGCCTGGGCCAGGCAGGCTTGTAAATCTCTTTCAAGTGTGGGGACTCTTGAAGTTTTTGTGAAGGTGGTGAGGGACACCAGCTCCTGGTTCTAGTAACACCTCCTTACGTATGAAAGTCATGAGCTTCTTGTCTGGTCATCCAACCCCTAAAGACAAAGTGTTCCCACTAGTCTGTCTCCTGGACACAGCAATCACTGAGGCCAGGATTCAAAAGTCATTCTGGCCCTTCATCTGGAGAAGAAATGCTGAACGATGGGCAGAAGTAAATCACCAAAGTACTTCAAACCACTGCCCTGCCCCTCTGACATCCAACAGCTTGCTGATCCCCGGTGCAGCCCGGGGTCGGGATGCTCTTCCAGACCGGGGAAAGCCCGTCNGCGGCCTCGGCCGCCGCTCCGCAGCCGGGCGGCCACCGCGGGAGCCGGGCGAGGGGGCCGTGGGGCTGAGATAAGGACACTCGTGCCTCCCTCTTAGCAGGGAGCTGACATTGGACTGGGTCACTGATGCGGGGTTGGGTTTTTTTTTCTTTT
>VZRX01004649.1:4382-48068 GCA_013398075.1 Notiomystis cincta | reverse complement strand
CTGAGCCTCTCCCAGAGCCATCCTGAGCCATTCCCAAAGCCATCCTGAGCCTCTTCCAAAGCCATCCCGAGCCTCTCCCAGAGCCATCCCAAGCCACTCCTGGCACGTTCCCATGGGGTCAAGGCCGCTCCAGTGCTGTGGGGTGACCTCTGCCCAGCAGTGATGTCTGCCCATCATGGAGTGACCTCTGCCCATCACAGTGACCTCTGCCCATCATGGTGACCTCTGCCCATCATGGTGACCTCTGCCCATCATGGTGACCTCTGCCCAACCCGATGACCTCTGCCCATCACAGTGACCTCTGCCCAGTGGTGACCTCTGCCCATTGCACTGATTACCAGCCAATGTTTATCTTTTAAAAATTTTAATTAAAGGCAGCTCAAGGCTCATCTCTTGCCGCCCTCCGAGCACAAAGGCAGCAGGGAGGAGTTTGTTGAGTTTGTCTCTTGGGGGAAGGTGTGGAAGGGAACAATTCCTGTGCTGCTCCTTTTCCACTCTTGCCAGAGCCATTCCCTGATGGATTCACTGTTCTGAGAACCCAGCATGAGGCACCAAAGTTCCCCTCGACCTGACGGATCTCAAACACCCGTGGATGCCTAATAAAGGCACCATTATGACCATTGAGGAGATTTTATTTACATACCAGTTGGCACAAGGTGTCTTCTGGTGGCTGTGGGTGTTGATTTGATTCCTACCTGGTAATTTGAATTAATATTGAATTTCCAACTGCAGCTGTTTTCTTGGTTTGAAGCTGCTTTGGAGTCTGAGGTGTTTGTGTTCCAGTGAAGTTCTTTGGATTCTTTTCTCCTGACAAGAACTGAAGGACAGACATTTGCTGGATTCTTCTGTTGCTTAGACCACTTCCATGACCTTGTGCTTTTCACTTTTGGAAATTACCCCAGGCACTGAGCATCTATAAAAAGTCTTTTCTTTCTCTCCTTTGCACACTCCATGATTCTCAGTAAGGTGTGGTCAGGCTTGGCTTCCCAGGCAACCCCAACATACTCCAGGGAAGGACTTTTCTCTTTGTGCCCCTCATGGATCAGGATTTTCCCAGGAGCAGAGGACAAGATTTGAACAGGAAATTCACAGAAATGAGCTGAAAATTGTGGCTGGTATGTTCTGAACACAAGCCATCGCTTCTTATTGCCACAGCACCTCTCCTCTGTCACTCCCTTTTCCTTCTTAAAGAAGATGCCAGATGTGCACAAATAAATACACAAAACTCACCCCAAAACTCCTCGTAGAGCAGGTTGCCCTGGGAGCTGTTCCCCTGAGGAATGGGGGAATGAGGGGCTTAGCTCGTCCCAGGGGAAGGAAAGAACGGGTGGTGACTCTCTGAGGGCAGGATCTCACCAAATCATCATTTTCTCTCTGCATTTTTGTGTTTCCAACCCTCATCTTTCTTAATCTTCTTCCTTAAAAAGTGTCTTTCACCTTGTATTGTTTTATATCCTGTTTATACTTGATTTTCACCATAACTACTGACCAGCTTTCCACAAAGCAGTGGTCTGGGAATCTCTGGCCTCTGGAAATCCCTTCAGGGGGGATTATGCTGCAATAGTAACCTGGGAGCCAGAGCCAAACCTCTCCTCTGTGCACGCAGGGCAGGGCATCACCTCTGATGTATTAACGTGGTCTGACGACGTCGTTTGAGCAACTGGGGATGCAGATGTGGAAGAATACGTGCAGACAGAAAATTAAATTGTATAGATCATGAGCATCTCAGGGCTGATTAAATGAAATGAGAGTGCATTTCCTTTTTCATAGGGAAAGAGGCTTACCGTTAAAAAAGCCCCTAATCTTTTCTAAGATAAAGTTCATTAACACAATGATTATTCATTTGGCTTTTATAATGATACTGCTGCTTAATCACCAGAACATTGCTTCCTGTGCTCTAGGAGAAGCAGCAGGAAGCATCTGAAGAGACAGAGCTGGTGCTAATGCAGCAGCAGCCAGGATGGAATCTCAGTGCCTTTCCTTGGGAAAGTGAATTCCTGCTCAGGTTGCTAAAACCCCACCCATCAAACAGCAGGAGCTTTAAACCCAACATTAAATTTATACAGCAATGAAGCCTCAGGTTTCCTGTTCCTACACAGTTAACATCTAAGTTTCCTCCTGGGTCCATTTCCATTATTTATTATATTATTTGCCTAGAGTAGCACCCCAGAGGAGCATTGTAATCAGGAGCTGAGCTTGTGTTGGGAGAAATACAGTGCAGTCACTCCAGAGCTGGCCTGGCCTCTCGAGTTTATAATCCTAATAAACAAGGCAAACAGCAATAGAGATGGATAAACAAATGCTGGAGCTCCCTGTCTGTTTAATGACTTCCTCTCGCTGCAGTTGCCGTTCCCACCTCGTGCTCCTGCAGGGTTCCAAGTGTTCCTCCCTCTCTCGGCTGCCCGGGGCAGAATGAACCTCCAGGGTCCCTTCCTCCCCCTGCTGAACGTCTTCGCTTCCCCTTTCTGCTCCTCACTGCTGGTCTCCGTTGTTACCTCCCTTCACCTCCCTCTCCTGGCAGCTCCTCAGTGCTGGTGACCAGTCTGGGATGGTCCCTTGGCTCAGGGTCAGCCCAGTCCCCTGCTGCCACCTCAGGTGCCACTGAGCCAAGGCACTGCCCCTGCTCCTCCCTGGCAAGGGCAGGAATTGGAATCATTTAACCCCTCCCTTTTTTCCTGGAGGGTTTTTCCTCTAAGAAACAAGATGGAGGGTGTGGGAAGGAATTAGTTGGGAAATGCCTCCAAAGAAAAAAGGAATATTTGGAAGACGATCACAGGGGATTTTAGGACCTGTTGATGTTGTAAATGTAGGGCAGTTTGATTTCTACTCATTAATTTAAATGAATATTGAATTTCCAACTGCAGCTGTTTTCTTCTGTTGAAGCCACTTTGTGTTTGTGTTCTGGTGAAGTTCTTTGGATTCTTTTTTCCTGATGTTTGCTGGATTCTTCTGTTGCTTAGACCACTTCCATGACCTTGTGCTTTTCACTTTTGGAAATTACCCCAGGCACTGAGCATCTATAAAAAGTCTTTTCTTTCTCTCCTTTGCACACTCCATGATTCTCAGTAAGGTGTGGTCAGGCTTGGCTTCCCAGGCAACCCCAACATACTCCAGGGAAGGACTTTTCTCTTTGTGCCCCTCATGGATCAGGATTTTCCCAGGAGCAGAGGACAAGATTTGAACAGGAAATTCACAGAAATGAGCTTAAAACTATGGCTGGCATGTTCTGAACACAAGCCATCGCTTCTTATTGCCACAGCACCTCTCCTCTGTCACTGGAATATCTCTATAATTTTCTTTTTTATAATAAAAGGCAGCCCTTTTCTCCACGGTGAAAGCAAATGCCCCAGAAGTCAGCACAGGCTTCCCCTCCTCAGCAGAAGGGTTCAGAAAACTCTGCTCTTCAGGCTGCTGCTCACAGGCATTTGTTTGCTTGGTTTTACTTCTGCTAGAAAGGGAACTGCTGTAAAAACTTCATTTTTGTCCACAGATCGAGGGACAGGGAAGCTGGCACTCACCTGAGCATCACTGAAAGGGCTGAAACCAGAGGGGCTCTGTCTGAGCCCCCCCAGGTGCAGGGAAAGGAGCTCTGAGTGTCCCTGAGCAGCCCAACACCCACGGGAAGGGGGGACTAGGAAGTGGTTTGTTTTGCCAAAAAACTTGTAGAGCAGCTCACATTCCATTTGTGCCATCCACTCCTAATCCCCTGGGGATAATTCCGTTGTGCTCAGTAGGGCCAGAGTCCTTTCCTTTCTCCTCCCTGCTCAGTGCAGCGGTGGGAAAGCTGGATAAAAACAATCAGGGAAAATATAGCAACACTTCTGCTCTAGTAGGAGCTGTTATACTCTAAATTAGCTGATAAAAGCTTTCTTGAGTGTGAATTGGTATTGAAGTCCACAGAAAAAAAAGCGGTTAAAAGGTTACATCTGAAAACAGAACCTCTGAGTACAAATTGTTGCCGCACAAATGCGTTGGAGTATCTGGGAAGATCAGGCTTAACACTCTGCCTCGTTCTTCCCATTTCCCTCTCAGATCCTTTAGTATCCGTCTTTCAGAGGAGTCAAAGGAGTGTTGGCAGCATTTTAAAATGAAAATCAGGTGTGCAAACAGCTCTGTTCCTTCTGCCTCCACAGCCACATGCTTAAGGAAAAAAGATATATTTACTGCAGGTCATTGTTTCTGCATTTAATTTTGTATTTATTTGTTTGATAAGACTCCCCAGTCAGATGCTCTGGGCACTCCTGGCTATTAATTGCAAACTCAGCACGCCAGGCAATTAAAGGAGAAAAAACAAGACTAGAAAATCTTCAGAAATGAGTGGGAAATTAGGAAAATCACCACGTCTGCTTAACAATCACCACAGAAATCACCGAATTCCTGTGCTGGCTCAGGAGATGAGCTGTGGGAGCAGGGAGGGGACAGGAGGGGACAGGAGGGGACCCTTTCCTCGGGGCAGGACTGCCAGGAGAGGAGCGAAGTGCAAATGTTCCTCCAATCCAAACAATCCCCTCTCAGCTTCCACGAGAATTTTGCTCACAGGCAACTTTCGCTCCCGAGACATCTCTTCCATCCTTCTTACAGCATAAATAGCCCCTCATTGTTCAGTTTTAAAGAAAATAAATGATGCTTTCAGCCCAGTCCTTTTCATTGCCTGTGACTGATATCAGCAAAGCACTGGTGCTGGTTATGTCTATGGAGATACAGCCTTGCAGTGCAGATGTGTTATTTAAATTACAATGCTGGGAATACATTTGTGTCAGTAGCTTTCCATCTCCTGCACCAAGCATTGAAGTTAGGAGGGGAAGAAAGCCCTGTTTTTTCCTGAGCACCACTGTATTTTCCTCTTTTCACCAGTCAGTTTGTTACATGTGAAGAGCTTACTCATGCATCCCCATCCAGTTCATTTTTATTACAGCTCCGTGTTTGTTATAGATAAGCTCCAAGGATGCAGCTGAAAGCTGGGCTCTTTCCAGTTTCCATGTATTTTTTTTCCCCAGGTTTTAATCGTTATATAACATTGTGTTATGACACAGCCTCCCTCTCGCTGAAGGAAAATTGCAAAACTCAGTTTATCGAATGTTTGAAGGGTACAAAGTTCAGATAAGAAAAGTTGAGATAGGAATCAAAAATGTCAGTGAGAATTATAAGTTTCTAGAAGTATAAAAGGATGTTTCTTATATTTCTTTCCTCTTTTTCCCCTTCTTCCTTACAGTATTCTGATTTCCCAAATACTCAATATTTGGGAAAATCTCTTTTTCATGGACTGTTCCTCTTTTCCACCCTTTTTAAGAGGCAACCTGGCAGCTGCAGGCTCTGTAGAAACAGCCAGTGGTCATTTTTGAGTGCTCATTTTCCAGTGGTCATTTTTGCACCTCCCTTTGGTGGCAGCTCCTGAGCACCCTGATTTCACAGCAGGTGGGAAATTGAGTTTATTGCAGGAGACAAAGGATGCTTGGCCCAGCAGCTGCTGCCTGAGGAGTGACACCAGAGAGGACGAGGGCAGGTTTCTTTCTTGGAGGCACAGACCCAAAAAGCCACAGGGAAATCCTTGTTAACTCTTAGGGGAAAAACAACCTTCACAGTGAGGGTATTGGACACCAGGACAGGCTGCCTCGAGGGGCTGTGGGCAGCCTGTAGCTGAAGATGATCAGAATTCAGCCCAAATTTGACCTGCAGTCAGTGCTGGCTCTTCTCTGGGTGCTGGAGATGGACCAGATGATCCCTTTCAACCAAAATTACCCCGTGGTTTTAATGCCTGGTGGGTTTCTCTCCACGTGCAGCAATTATTTAGCACTCACAGAACACAATATTGGTAATTTCAATCATTTTTTTCCCTTTCTGCACCTTTTTTCATCTACACAGTCATTCTTCCAGATCAATCATGTCTTGCTGTCACAGGAGACAATCATTGTAATCATTTGCAGAAAGAATCAGCATAATTCTGAATGTTTCACACCCTAAAAAAGGGGGGGATGACAAAGTCATTCTTCTGTCCTCGAACTGAACTGCCACTCTTGCCAAATCTCACCCACGGGCAATTAAGGATTCATCAAACACTAAATATTCCCATTCCTTTGGGGTCTGGAGTGAATTAGTGCAGCAGGGATGTCAGGATGTCTGTCAAAGGCAGGATTGTGGCATTATGGGTTTCTGATAGGAATCAAGGACCAGTTCTTCAGCACTTCCCTCCTGCTAATTAACCTGAGTATCCCTGGTGCCACTTGGGTGATGCTTGGGATTGAAATGGTCTCAGGGAATGTTGGAAGAAAAGCTCAGGTGTTCAGAAGGGCTGAAGGAAAAGGGGTTTGTGGGGATATTCCCCAAAATTATCTCATCCATTGAGGAAACCTCCAGCAGGCCAGAGAGCAAATGTCCTGTGTGCTGGAAACCATCATTTCTCTGTGTGTGATGGGAGATTCCTGGGAAATTCTCCAGGATCAGACACCTTGATTCCATTTTCTTGGCCTGAAGGGATCAACCAGATAACAGGAAAATAGGGGAAAAACCTGCAGGTGTTTTTGGGCACCACACAGATCCCATCCCTTTCACTGAGGAGCTGGAATATAAATCCTGTGATTCCTTAGACAGTTATTTTTCATTCAAGTACCCAGGGAATGGTTCTAATTATTCCTAGACACCTGATTTTTACTGGAATCCCACTCTGCATCCAGCAGGGATGAAATTTTGTGACAGATTCTGAGCCAGAGAAGGAATCCTCTGGCTGTGACCCCCTTGGTGTTTCAGCCGTCCCAGGTCTGACCTCTGTAAGTGGAACATGGCCAGGTAAAAGGCCAAGAAATGGATACATCAATATTTATTTATTGCCCTGCTCATTTTAGCCAGGACAACACTAAATTTTGGCTTTCTCCCCCTCTTCCCAGCTTTTATTCCTTTTCCTCCTCTTTCTTTTCTTCATAGAGTGTAAGAGGAGGAATAAAAGATAGGTGAGGGGTAGGAAAAGGAGAATTATCCCAGAATATGGAGATATTCTGTGACTCTGTGCTTTTGGTGCCTATTTACACCATTGTACTCTGCAATCCAGTGGCTGAAAAGCAGCTGAAGAACAAAATTCAAGGAGAACCTGAGCCTATTCCTGTTCTTCTTCTATTATTCATGAATTCTTCAGTGGTAAATTGACTGAAAAAATGGGTAAAACTAATTTGATAATTATAAGTTAATAAAACCTCGGTGCTGCTTACCCAGAAGTCCGTAACCATAGATCTATAGTGTTTAAGCAGTTTAAATACATAAAACTGTTAATTACTAATGCAAATTCGTAGTGGAGAAAATGATGGTGCAGTTACACCGAGAGAATAAATGTTATATTTTCCCTGCAAACAATTTTTAGTTCCATAATTTTAAAGCAAGGCCAATATTGAGCTGTGCAAAATCATTACTGTGCTTTTTGTATTTAGAGTTGAGGGTTGAAAACCAGTTATGTAAAGATTTTTTGGGGGCTGGCGAGGAGGATTAATTAGAGCCTTAATAAGGCACAGGGTGAGGATTTTGACAAATCACCAGAAAAATTGTACTGAGCCCTGGGGCAGAGGCTAAAGCAGGCTCAAGACACATATATTTTATATTTATATATTATTTTTCCAGGTGACTTGGGGATAGAGACCTGGCTTTGCAGTATCTTGGTGGTTGAGGATCCGAGGCAAACATTTTCTCTGGAATCTCTGCAGACAGGAGAACAAATTCCTGCAGCTCCCAAATTCTGCCCTAAGCTTGCTCAGATTTCAGCTGGGCCCAGGGTGATACCACAAATTTACCTCGCTGCATTTCACTGGGTTTACACACAGCCAAAATTAAAATGTTACAAGAGGATGAAAGAAATGAAGTGAACTTCGAGGCCTGAATATTTGATATTCTAATATTCATTAAGAGGCAGTAATTATCTGATTGCATCTATTAATTCTGGCACATTACATTGCTTCAAGTCTTTAAACGAGACGTAAATTTTATGCCAATTAATTAAAATAAAAGGAACTGGGTTTTATACACCTTTTTTATTCTTAATCCTGAGTGTGTCCCTTTCAAACAGGGGGCTTTGACTTATTGTGAATTTAGCACCTCCCAAGTGGGACAAACTCTTGGGAAATGAGACAAAAAAAAGGAAGAAAAGGAAAATATTTCACGTCTCACTTTCATCTTCAGAGTTATTCTGATATATTATGATATTAATAAGTGAGCTCCTAAAAATAAACACCTGCACCTTGAAATTAAAGATTCGAGGCACCTCTCGCAATCCAGTTCACCTGTGGCAGGAAGTGGAAAGGAAAAAGCAGCTTGGAAATAACATTGGAGGGCCTTGAGGTTGAGGAGGGACTTCCTCAGCTCATGATTGGCTGTCTTTGAACCATGAGAATCCCAAGAAAAGCAAATAAAAGTCAGGGTTTCCCAGGGAAACCACTGCAAAGTGGATTCAGCATTGTGCAAAACCAACACGAGACACTTCAACCAAAATATTTATAATAATTATATATCTGAGTGTAGATATACATAAATTCCTGCACGTAGTGATTCATCCAGACTAATTAGTTCATCTATAAAGATCTGAGCTTTTTGGTCTGAGTTCCCACATGGATTAAACGAGGATAATAATGCTCCTGTGCTAATTGCAACGAGCTTTTGGAGGAGTGCCATGGAATTGTGAGATATTATTTATTATTTTCTAGGAATCTTGGCCATCCCTGAGCTCAGCCACCAAAGGAGTGGAAATGTGGTGGGAAACCATTTTTTTATCTTCAGCCCTACCTGACACAACATTTGAGATAAGGGCAAGGCATCCAAAAACCCCACTTATTTTCCTGTTAAACCTCAGGGGGAAAATAGATAAGAAAATTGTCAGATCTGTGTTTATCAAGGGCTAAATGTGATTGCAGCACTCACATATAATTTGTTCATTTATGTCACAACCTGCTGGACAAATATATAATTTTGGTTCACATTATCATTGCCACTAATATTAAATAGGTCTCGACAACATTTTTGTGAGGTCTCTGTATTTTTTTATTTAGGTATTTTATTCATATATTTTATTTGTATATTTTATTTTTTATCTTGTATTTATATATTTTATTTGTATATTTTATTTATATTTTTAATTATACTTTGTTCATATATTTTATTTATATATTACCAGATCAGAAATTACAGCAATGGCCCAGTGAAAAATCTCTGAAAAAGAGATGCAATCTGTGCTCTAATTGCTATATCAAATTCAGGAAATCATCTTCCCTTCCAAAAATACTTTGGGTATCTTTCTAAACACAGGTGGAGTGTTACCCAATGAATTTTATATCCAAGATTTGTGAGCTTTAGTGAACTGGATCCCCATCCCACCCATGTGTGGAGTTCCTGGGTTGGGCTCCAATTTGGATATCTTGGCAGCAGCCCATTTTTAATTCATTTTCTCTTTGTTCTGACTGAGAATCTACACAAAAATCACTTTTCCCAGTGGTATTTAGGACCCTCAGTGAAGAATTAACACCAGCTCTGCTTGCCAGGAGCTCCATGGATGGAAATCCTGCCACATCAGAGCTTTATTTTTGCCTTGTTCTTTGAGCTCCAAACTTGCTGTGGAGTCCTTCCAGTGGGAAAAGCATGAAATAACCATTTTCTGGGAAGAGTTTTAGGAGCTGCCCATGGAGAAGCTGGAGACAAGGGGACCTGGGTGATAACAAACCTTCCCTGGCACTTCAAATCAAACAGAGTTGTAGTTAAGTCAGTCGATAACACTTGGAAAGAAACCTCCCTGGAAGCAGCATTAATTCCCCTGGAATTGACACTGTTTTGCCATTTATTTTTCAATTTGGAGATTAAACATGAGAAGACCCAAACAGACACAATTGAGCAGATGGAGACAAAGATAACAGGGAGATATCCAGCAGGAAAGAGGGGCAGGGTGGGGAGGGGAGCATCACGTAGCTCATTCCCCCTTTGTTTGCACAAGTCAATACATTCCCTTTCCAGCAGCACACAAAAGAAAAGTCTCGGGAGCCTTAAATTACTTTTGCAGTCTTTACAGAGCACCTCTCCAAAAGCAAAATAAATGGGATGTGCTGGGCAGCCAAAAGGAAAAGCCCATCTCAACACATTTTGTTCTGCTCAAGACAAAATACCCTGATCCCAGCTGAACCCTGGGTCTTGCTGCTCTTGTCTGGCAGAAGATTTAGAGCTGAGAGGGAGGGACTGGGCAGCTCCTGGGGAAACCAGGGCAGGGGGGTGTTTGGGAGGAACAGCTGGTGGGAAATGGGAACCTGGGCTCAGCTGCAGGACATCCTCACCCCAGTGCAGCCCAAGATGTTGAGGTCGATGGATTTGCTCTCAATTTATGTTGGGCAATCATAGGGGGAAAAAAAAAAGATCCAAACAGAGAGGAATGGGTTGGGTGAGCAGCAGTGGAGTGCTGTAAGCTCTGCCTTTTTCCTTTTTGATTAAAAACAAGGCTGTCTTGGTCTGGCAGCTCTTTTAGAGCCTTGCATAAACAGTCAGACTTGTATCCATGGGTCTGAGCCTTAAACTGTAAGAAAAATTTAAAAACCAACCAAGAAACTCCACAAAACCCAACAAAAATCCCCACTCCAAACAGCAAATTTCAGAATGGATGGAGCAGATTCCAAATAATTTTTAGTTATTTTCTTAAAAGGCAAACTAAACTCACCTGTAGCACCTGTGGGCTTCATGTATGACAACCATAACAAGAAGTCCAAATAATCCCTGGTATAACAGCTCAGAAGTCTCCAAAAACCGTGTTTCTGTGACCTCAAATACACCCACATCCAAAAACTCCTCTGAGAGACAGTGACAAAGGTGGTACTTTAAAATTTTAAACCATTCTAAGATTTTCTGATTCTGGAATCAAAGGGTGAGTGACCTCATTACTGTTGCCTTTCCCCCTAAGGGTGAAACCACCACTAAATGGTTTCTAGAGGTGTGGCTGGATCTCAGCAAGGTCAGCTGCCAGGTCAGGAAAGCACAATTTACCTTGGAAAATCAAGATTTTGTTGAGAAGTGATGTGCAGTGAGAAGGACTAGTCCATGAGACTAAAAGTAGTGCAGTGAGACAGTCCAGGCAGAGCTCAATGAAATAAAGATGAGCCAGGCTGCAGTTACTCATTTTTACTGGAGGCTTCAGAAACAGGACCTCATCTAGTGAACAAATCAACTTTCTGCATGAATTTCAGGTTCAATTTAATCAATTAGTGGCATTTCTCTTTTTTTCTTATTTTTGCCAAGGCCCAACTGAGCTAAATTTTCTGTGAAGTCCCCGAGCTACCTTTTTAATCCTGTAGAAATAGAGAAAATCAGGAGGCATGGGCTTCTTTTAATTGTTAGCTAACTCTTTTAAAGGCACAGAAGTGGCTGCATGGGAGGTATTTCATCTCTTCCAAAGCAAGCATGTAATTCCTTATCCTAAGGCTCAATATCCTTGGACTGGTCAGCTCAGGAGCAGCCAGGGGAGGTGGTGCAGTTCCAATAATTGCTTTTTGAGTGAAGCCAGTGCCTGGGAATCTTTAACTTTCCATTTAAAGCTCAGATGAAACCATTCCTGCAGAGCTCCCGCTCTCCTGCTCTAATCTGCTCCACTTCAGAGCCGGCTCCTGGTTCTGCAGCCGAGCCTTTGAACTCGTGCCCTGTGCCAGGGATAATGACTGCTCGGGATGCAGGGATCCTGAGCCTCTCTGGCAGGGAGGAGGCACAGGGTTGACTCCTTTTTTCCCATTTCTTTGAGTGTGGGATGCCCTGTGCTGACCTTGCTGATCCTCCCTCCTCTCTGTGATTCCCAGGGCAGGACAACGATTCCCGAGGTGTTCCTGATCCCCCCTCAGCCTGTGCCCACCAAATCCAGAGCCCCAAGGATGTGAGAGCATGGTTTCCGTGTAGGAAAGCATTCCTTGGAAAGCTGGATTGGGAAGAGCTGCTGGAGCTGAGGTGAGACCAGGGCAGGGCAAGGGCTTTGCTGTGGGTGAGCTCCTGGAGCCTCCTGGAAACTCTCCTGAGGAGAGTTTGGGGACCCAGCTTTGTGATGTGATAACAAAGTGACCACTTCCCACCATGGTTGTGACTGCCATTCCCACCTGCAAAACTTTTTAGAGAGTTTCACCAGGGTTTTTCCACCCTAAATTTAACTATTCACTGCCTGCTTGCCAAGTTCAGGTGTGACATTGCACCAAAACACCCAGGAAAATAAAATCAGTCATATTTCAACCTGCTCTTCAAAATCTCTGAATCTTCTTATTTCCCTTGTGCTGCATAATTCTGATTTTCATACAAGACAAATTTGGCTCTTACCACGAGGAACAGGGAAAAAAAACTCTTCTGCAGAGGGGTTTTAGTTTTGGAAGGAAACACAGAGAGTTGTGACAGCTGTAAAAGGTCCGTGCAGAGAGACAGATGCTTTCAATTCAGCTGCTCTGAATTTTTTATATTCTCCTTGCAGTGCTTCAGGTGTCTGGATGGAAGGCACTTTTCCCACTGGAGTTTTGGTGCCAATGTGATAAGAACATGAGGACTGATCATGTACACTTCCCTCATCATTTATTTATAACCACTTAATTAAGTTATTATGGAATCTTCTTCTTTCTTACTGGCAGTGAGGATGAAATTAATTTTCTTAGCCATCCCTTCATAGCCAGGATCTCTGGCTTGTCATTTCTCTGCTAAAACTGCTCTTTTTCAAAGGGCATTGTATTATTCACAAGAAATTCTGGGGTGTCCAATTCAAAACCCACTCCAGGTAAAGCTGCACCATAACAAAGCTTCTTTTGTTTATTTATATTCAATTCCTCTGGCAATATCCATTCTGTATTTCCTTGCTGCTTCTCTATTATGAACTGCAAGATCAAAAAAAAAATCAAAAAACAAAGCCTCATTTTTTGTTTTGACTTTCTTTTTTTGTGTGTCTCTCACTTGTTCTAAGTCCGCCTTTCAGACTTTTTCTCCCAAGACCTTTTTCCTTTAATTATTGCCACTTATGGGTCAAAAAGTACAGGGTGAAGCCTTTGACAGAAGGTTGACACCTCCTTTGCCAACAAAAACTCTCTTGGGAATGACAGAACCCCTTGGGTTTGCCTCTTTGGACTCTCCTACCTGCATGGAAAACATCATCCAGCTGCTAAAGAGGATAAAAAAAGAGGAACATCTGAGTTTTTAAGAAAACAAACAGGAGAGCTGACATTCACTACATTCTTTAATGCCTCATTTATTCCAAATAGGACTCCTCAGCCACTGCCAAGAAAGACTTCCAGGTTTAGGGCTAATATTTAAAGGTTTTCTCCTTCCTTTACACTGCATTTCTAAAGGAAAAATTCCCTCTGGGTCTTCCCAGATTTCTCCATCATCCATTTGCTCTCTGTTTCATCATCCCCAGCCACCCCAGAGTGGTTCTCTTTCCCTGCCTTGCCCCAGCTGGGCTCAGATTAAGCCATCCATCAGTTTCTGTTCTGTTTGGCCAAACCACCACGATTCTTAAAATATTTGTTCAATACTACGGCGGGAGGAGGTTCATAATCCTGTGACCTGCCTTGTGAAATATTAATAAGAGAAATCACTCTGTAAGGGTGAAAGCTTCTTTTTTTTTTCCACCCAGTGAGGTCTCCCAAGAACAGCAGAAAATAGAAAGAAATTTCGTCGTTCCAAACCTGACAGATCCCAGCAACCAGCAGGGACCTTTTTTCCTTCAAAACATCCAGTATTCATCCACCTACAAGAAAATAAAGTAATAGCAAGTGTCTTGCAAATAGAGTGTTCAAATCTCTCTGGTATAGAGGGCAGAAAGCCAGTTCCTATTTCCTCATCTGGAAATTCTACCTCTGTTGGAAATCCAGGATAAACCACCCCAGATTATCAAAATACCAGGCACTCCTATTATTTAATTTCCTGGAATGTCAGCCTGTGTGCTTTTAGTTTATTTTCCCCACAATCTCTGTTTTTATTTTCTTCTCATTCTCAAGTTCATGAATAGGTTTTGTCCCTCTGCTGGTTTTGTGAACATTAAATCCCTCAGGGTGATGCCACCATAACTTAACACTCGACCTGAAAAGTAGGATTGTGCTTAAAACTAATCTTGATCATGGCTTCCATAGAAAAGATGCAGATATTAATGAAAAACATATTTAATGCAAATATTTAACACTAAAATACTGGGAATAAGATGTTGATTAGACAGCAAATGTCTAAATTTTTCTTTTTTAAAATCAAATATGTTTGCTGAGTTCTACAAAATACATTTGTTGGTAACAGTTTTCTGAATAGTTTTGGAATTTTCAGGAAGGCAGTTTAGAAGCAGGAATGTTGAGATTTTCAACAACCTCTCTTGGATAAGCTCCTTTAGCTCCATGGTGTAACCCTGGATTTGTGGTGCTGCCCAAGGGCTGCATTGCTGTTGGTTTCAGAGAATTATTTAGGTTGGAAAAGAGCTCTGAGGTGACATTCAGCCCATTGTCTTTGGGCTGGAGTGACATTGGCTTTGATCTTTTGGTCTGAGTGCCCCCAGAGCCACCAGCAGGACCCTGGTGCAGGAGACTGGTGCAGGTTTGAAGGTTCTCCACTGGTCTTGACTTTGTGTCTACACACAGGATTTTAATTTGCCTGCTCTGCTGGGTCCCAGAAAACTCAAAACCCCCTCCTCACACCCTGCCAGGAGCTGGCACCATCCTGCTGGTTCCCCTAGGTGCTGCTGGGCCATCATTTGGGGAGATTCACCCAAAACTCCTGAGAATTCTCAGCAGAGAATGAACAAATGGGAAGGTTTCCCTCCAACTCACTGTGTGCTTTGCAGGCTGACTGCTTTAATGGCACTCTCCTTAAAAGTTCTTGCTGGGAAATGCTGTTTTCCTTCTCTTTTGGAATTCTCTGCATTAATAATGAGCAGCTCCTTTTGGAAGTTATTTCTAGGAATTATTGCTCTCATGTTGCCCCGTGCCAGACAAGACAGAAGGAGCTCTACAGGTGTGTGCACAGAGCAGATCTTTCATTCTCCTTCCCAGAGAAGGCAAACCCAGGGAACCCCCTCCTCCTGCCAGAATTCCCGTGTTCCAGCAGGGAAATGAGTGACACTGGCTGTCCCTGAGTGCAGGAAGGGAAATCTCCTCCCAAGGCTGGCCTGGAGAGTGGGAAAAGCTCTCTGACCTCTCCCCATCCAGCAAAAAGCTTTGTTTTCCAGCACTGTCAGTCTGGCCTCCTTCTTTAAGTGCATACAAATTAAAAATATGAGGTTTAGCTCATCAAGCTGGTGCCAGGAAAAGCCCATGGAGAGCAGAGACATCCCTGAGGAGGGAGGGAAGGAATGAGGGAGTGCTGGGAGCAGCCTGGATGGGGCTGCCAGGCAATGGAGAGGGGAAAGTTTGATTTTAAATAGAGGGAGCAAAACATGGAATCACCTGGGGAAAAAGGGAACTGCCAAAGGAGGAGCAAAGCTTGGAATCACTTTGGGGAAATAGGGAACTGCCAAAGAAGGAGAAAAACATGGAATTACCTGGGGAAATTTGGAACTGCCAAAGAATTAAGGGCTGGGGAAACAGCTGCATCAGGCAGGGCTGGTCATGAGGAGGAGGTTCAAGGGTTCAGCCCCTGCACCTCTCACTGTATCTTCTCTGATGAGGTCAGGTGAGAACAGATTCCATAAAAGCCTTTTAAAGGCCATCATTTGTCCCTGGGAAAGCCAAGCATCAATCCCAATTCCCATTTTCCAGCCAGAGTATAATATCTGTGTGTTGGATAAGCATTAGAGAAGGCTTGAGAACATAAATACAGCAAAAAGTGAAGCTGGGACACTCCAAATCTTTGCTCCCCTTTCCCATCCCTCTGCAGGCCTGTCCTGCTTCTTCCTCTTTCCTTTTTCCCCAGGAAATAAATGCTTTTAATCCCATCCTATAAGATGCTTCCAGGGGAGCAACCTCTGTGCCTCCTCCTAGACACAGTTACCCAGAACAAAGAGAAGAAAGAGCCTGATAATAATAAGTAATTATAATTATAATTAGCACATATTTAGTGCTTTTCATTTCCAAGGCACTGTACAAATATTAGCTAATGAATATTTGGTAAGCAAACATTTTGAGCTTCTAGAAGGATTATTATAAACCATGAAGAAAA
Organism: Notiomystis cincta; assembly: GCA_013398075.1. Lineage (NCBI taxonomy): Eukaryota > Metazoa > Chordata > Aves > Passeriformes > Notiomystidae > Notiomystis > Notiomystis cincta. The sequence goes on along the minus strand of VZRX01004649.1, from coordinate 31,970 downwards.
TACTTTATAATATTTGGCTGACTTTTTCTCCCTGCTACATTTGCAAAGTTATTATTTGCCACACCTGTAACTTAATCATGGCAAGACATTTCATATTTGTTATTTTTACAGTATTTAATTACTGGTGTCTTTGATTAGATTTTAAGGACTTGGAGGGTGTAGAAATAAGCTCTTTAAAGCATTTTTAAAAGAAAACTGTGTGAGTAATGTGGACAAACAATGATTTCATAGGGGTAAATATTTTTCCCACACTTTTCTCACTTGTTTTAGTGGGAATATGACCAGCCTTGGGTCTGGACTGATCCTTCCATGTCATGTTCCCATGTGGAATAACCCAATATCACCAAAACCCTGATGTTTTGCCTCAACTTGGCACAAGGCTCTCCAATCTATCCCACATTTGGCAACTTTGGGGGATTCCTACTGGCCAGGACATTTAGGAGAACTTGGTTTGGTTAGAGGACACATCCCATGGCTGGTTTTCTGGGATTCCTACTGGGATGCTCCAAAGAGTGGAATAGGCCCATCCAGAACAGGTATTTATAGAGAGATCCCAAATCTTGGGGCAGGTTTTTCTCTTTGGTCACGGATGGAATTGCTGGTGAGGAGAGGAGGAGGAGATGCACAGACACAGTGACTGCACCCAAACCTCACAGAACATCCAGAACTCTTTGGAGTTCCACCACCACGTGTTCGCTAAGCCAAACCCCCCAGATTTCAGTGTTCTGCTGTGCACAGCCAAGCTCCTCTAACGAGCTTTCCTTGATGGCTCTAATTGGTCCCGTCTTTCCTCCTCTTTGTCCTTGGCTTTGAAGCTCGGATTCATTACCTTGTACCAATTCTCTCTGCCACACGATCCAGTGATTCCTGTTCTGTTTGTACCCACGGAGCCTTTTTGAAGCTCACACTCTCTTATCTCTTCACAATCAATTTCCTGCTTCCCAAATATCCCCGCTTTCGGCACCCGCACGGCGAGCTTTCCTCACACGAGGTGATTCTGGTGGTCAGCTCTCTCTCCTCCCTCACCTTGTTTGCTCCAGTTTGTGCCTTGGGCAGCAGCTGCCCACTGGATGCACCCTGCTCCTTAAATCCTGCAGATCCCCTGTGATCTCTGTATCAATTCTCCCCCAAGTGCTCCTGCCCTGCTCAGCAGCCGCTCCTGCCGCTGCCTCCGAAGGCAGGAGTGATTTCTCCTGCCAATTTTCCACTTTCCTCTCCTCTCAAGGCTTGATCTTGTTACTTTAAAGTCAGTGATAATACAGAGCGTGTGACACGTTACTGAGCTGGGGATGAAACAAGGAACAAGGAGAGAGCAGCCAAAATATTTAATAACAAACTGTAATAAGCACCAGGCCTGGCAGGCTCTGCAACCCAAAGAGGGTTGGGTGTGGAACCAAGCTCAGAGGTGGATCTGGGTTTGAGGCTTTTTTCATGATTATTTTTTATTCATGATTATTTTTTATTAATTTGCAATTAATGCTGCACAGAAAAATAATTTTCCACATATTTTTAACAGAAAACCCGTTCTAAATTGCAGGGATGTTTTGATATTTTAGAAAATTCAATGTCTTGGATCTTTGCTTCCCATCTCACAGGGGTTTGAGATGTTTGGAGTGCACACTCTAAATTTTAACTCCAATTTAGAGTGTAAACTTTCCAGGCTGGGACAGCTTCTACTCCTCATGGGGAAAAATATCAAGAATACATTGGAATTTTTATTATTTGTTTGCAATATGTCGGTTTTGAGTAGATTTTTAAGAAATTCTTCCCTGTGAAGGTGGGGAGGCCCTGGCATAGGGTATCCAAAGAAGCTGTGGATGCCCCTGGATCCCTGGAAGTGTCCAAGGCACCCTGGGATAATGGAAGGTGCCCCTGCCCATGGCAGGGGTGTAATGAAATAAGTTTTAAGGTCCCTCCCAACCCAAACCATTCTGGTATTTTATATTTGGTAAAGACAAGGCACACACAGGATGGAAACTGATTTTCTCTCTGACTTGACTCTATGTGTAAGGTTTACCTCATAGGAAAATAAGTTTATTCAGTGCCTGGCATGGTGAATCCCCAGTTTGATGTAAAAGCTCTCAGGCTCTACATTGCTACAAATAATCTGTCACAAACAGCTGAACATTTTATTTTCTACAGTGATAGAACTGAATGCAAACAAAGAAATGTAGCTAACCAAAAAATCAAAGTGAAAATCAAACCTAAGTGGCATGTGGGGGTTTTGTTGTTGTTTTAACACACAGATTAATATTTCCCAATATTGTCATTTCTCCTCTGCTGTTCTGGATGCCACCAGTGTCCATATAATGCAAAAAGGTCACCCAAAATTAAGGCAGGGATCATCCTTGCAGTATTTCCAGCTCACAGGGAACGTAAAGCACTGCAAGTGCTTAATCAAAAGTGACTTTTCTGAGTGCCTTTTGGAGGTCTCGATGAGCTTTGCCAGTCCCCAGCTCCTGAGAGCTCCAGGTGTGCATTGCATCTCCCCTCCCCACCCACCAGCAGCAGCTCTGGGTGAGGACAGGACCCCTGGGACAGCGAAGGGATCCGTGCTCCAAGGTTTGGCAGAGGAATTCCAGGGAGAGCAGCAGACAGATTTCATTCCTTCTGCCAGGAGCCAGGGTCAGGCTCAGCCTTTCAAAACCTGACAAAAAGGCAAACTTGATTCTTGAACCTGCTGAAAAGGTCCCAAACTGTTTAGATGGTGGGGATCATCAGGCTGCTTCTCAGCAGGGAGCTCTGATTCATCAGCGTCAGGGTTTCCCCTCAGCTTTCTGCCTACATCTTCTACTTAGCTTGGCAGGGACATTGTCAGAGAATAAAAGGCTTCTTCCTCGTGTCAAAGGGCTGGCATTCATCAAAATGATAACACTTTTTACCTAGAGCACCTTTTAGATGAGGTTCATGAAGCCCCTAAAGATGATGATAAAGAGAAAAAATGTTGCAGGATTTTTTATTATATTTTTGGCACTAAAACTGCTACTACATGAAATGGGAGATTTTTCTTTTGTAAGTTTCCTTTGGCTTTAACTTTATAAATATTCCTTGGTTAAGTCAGTGTACTGCTTTTCACACAAAGCCTAATCCAAAGCTTGCTAAGGTCAACAGAAAGCTGCTTATTAATTTCAGCAGACTTTTGGATCAAGCTCCAAGTGCAAAACTGCTCCCTGACTCTAAAAAAAAAATGTTTTCAAAACACAAAAGAAAAATTCACACTTTCTAGGATCAAGCACTTCATTATGAGGATAGTTTAAATTCCAGCAAATCTGGGAATTTTTCTGTTGGTTGTGGAAAGGTGTTGTGCCCAGTCTGAAATATTGAGGGTGTTCTCTGACCAGTGCTGGGCACTCTCAGGGGAAATGGGAAATAAAGGGCAATTCCCAACCCTCCATGCTGGACTGATGGATTGCAGAAGGAACAGAGAGTGAAGTTTAGGGCAGCTGAACTTGTTCCACTGTCTGGAAGCAGCCACCAGAGATGGCAGAAGAAATTTTGGGTGGTGGTGGTGGCATCGAGACCCAGCAGTGCTTAAACCAAGGTGTTGGCCAGTTCTGGAGAGTGATCCTGAATTTCCCAACAGAGCAGAGAAGGGTTGATGGAAAGTTGGCACCCTGGAAGGTACCAAGGCCAGGTGGGAGGGGCTGGAGCTGGGCCCTCAGGTTTGGGGTCACCTGTCTGAGAACTGGGTACAAGATTTTCATCCTGCTCAGGTGTATTCCTGATGTAAGGAAAACTGGAGAGCTGCTGGTTGGGCTCAGTTATTCATATTTCACAGTGGCGAACAGGTAAACATTGCTCCAGAAAAGTTCAGCTTAGAAAATCAGAGATTTACAGGAGAGCTTTGAGCAAGGGGGGAAAGTGACACACAGAAAAGATGAATTTTTCTAATTTTTTTTTACTGGTAAAGGTGCTCATTTATCAGCATCAGGGAGAAAGCTCATGGAATGTCTCTGCCTCTTGGTTAGCATGAAACTGGACAGGGCTGGTTGAGTCCTCTCCATTGGCCAAGAGTAGCAACAAAAAGAGAATTTAGGGGCTTTCTGTGACTCCTGCCCAGCCTGTGCTCCCAGATCCGCTGTTCCTCCTGCAATCCAACACATCCCACGCTTTCATCCACTTGCTCCTCTTTGCATGGCCAAGATAATGAGAACTTGGACCTTCTAAATCAGCTGAGGTTTCAGTGAGGGTTTAGAGGGCAGCAAAACCTTTCACAGGCAAATGCCTCATTTGCATTTTCTAAGTGCACCTCGGACCCTCGGATATCTGCTCTCTGCAGGCCAGAGGCACAAAGGAACACAGGGGGTCACTGGATGCCAAAATGCTCAGAATTGTCAATTATCCAACAGTGACTCACACTTCTGGTGCCCATTCAAGCCCTCCGATCACACTCCCTGAGCTTCCTGCAAATCTAATTCCCCATAAAGCTGATGGTTAAGTTTGTAAGCCCCAGGGAGGTTGGAATGAGATGATCTTTAAGGTCCCTTCCAACCCAAACCTGTCTCTGATCCTACAGTCCCCACTGTAACTGGGATTCAGTTCTGACCCAGTCTTTTCTAAATGGGTCAACCTTTCAGAGACAATATTAGGAAACCTGATTTAAACACCTTACATACAATTTAAACTTCCTTAAATACAGAACTGTTTACTTTTAATTAGCTCTCTGTGTGCCTGCCCACATTTACAAAGACACAGAGGGCAGTGTCTGCTGAGGTTTTGAAAAATGCCAAGAAAATAAAGAATAAAAGACGCAATTGGTCCCATTAAAGGTAGATCTCCTGCCTGTGAGCTCCCCAGGTGATGTGTGGGGAAGGGATGTGCTCCCAGAGTGAGGTTTTCCAGGGAATATGTCCTCACCAGCAGAAGGAATAAGTTCATCCTTCCCAAAGACAGAGGAATTGCTTCACAGAGGATGGTGGAGGACACTAAAGGAACACAAATAAATAACACCAAAGGACCCACAATTTGAGTGTGCAGAGCTCTCCTCCTTAAAAAACACCTGGGGAATCCAGGAGCTGCTGAGCATAAAGCTGGTCTGTAGTTTATCCTGCAGTTTATCCCCCAAACCTTGTCCTCCAGAGGGAAAAAGGCTGTGATAGAAATACCTGGATGAGCTCCTTGATCTTTCCTGGCTCCTCCAGCACAGCCTGGCAGAGCTGGGCTCAGATTGCCAAGGGAGCAGCGTAAGAGAGGGCTCAGCTTCTCAAAGGGGCCGGAGATCTGCATTTCCCTCCCTTCTAAAGCACCCAGGCAACCCAAATTATCTGCTCTGCCACATCTCCCAGTCTCCACGAGGAGATATTCACACAAAAATATTTTAGAATATAATCTCTCAGTCCTGTTCTTGAACCCAGAACTACAAACATTTGCTGCTTCTCTCGCTCCGCTCAGCGTCTGACGCTTCTCCTGCAGTTTTGTTTTTCTGACTTTCCTGCGTCTCCCAGCCCAGCCTGTCACTGGGCAGCGAGTGAAAATCACAGGATAAAGTGAAATAAAGTGAAATAAAGTGAAATGCAGTGCTGCTGTTCGGGGAAAGAAGCCTAAAAGCTTTCCAAACCCAGCAGCCCGGTGCCTCAGCGGACGAACACCAGCACTTGGCACTTTGTAATGGCTTAGGAGCCCCGGAATTTATTGTAAACTTAATGCAGCTTTACAGCCTATCTTCAAAACATTTACACAGACAGTAAAAGATGATGGATATTTTCAGAGCATTCCTCTTCCCCAGCAGTTTGTGCTGCTGTAACCCTGCAGGAGCAGCGGTGATTTGAAATATATTATCGATGTATCTTTGAAGATTTGTTATCTGATCTGGTGTTTATTGCGTTATGCAACTGGCTCCTAAGTGTCCTCCTCGGTGAGGCAGGGGCGAGGAGATAGGATCAGGGAGATTGTTATTTGTGTTATTGGTGTTGTGGTGTCAGAGGCAGCAGCCCAGCAGGGCTCCATTGATTTAGATCCCACACAAAGGCTCAGGATAACGGAGTAGCTGCTCTTTACACTTTACTTTTTAAACAAAACAGGGAAACAAGAGCAGAAAGAAAGAGATATGGGAGATAAACAAGCAGCAGAGAATGGAGTGCAGGAGAGATAGATGTGTGTCTGCACCTGTGCAGATAATGAGAGCCATACTTTGCATTTAATGGCAGCCTCTCAATTGACTCCTTGGTGATGGAAGGTTGGGGAGGTGAATGAGGAGCAACATAATTAGATACCAGCACAGAAATCCAGCTTGGCAAGGTGGGCAGAGTTATGGGAAGGTCAACTCTCCTGTGACTATTGGATCCTGGATGTTTTGCTGCTCCACACCTTCAATCTGGCTCCATCCCCGACGTGTTTTATGGATTTGGTGGCTCAGGCACCGCTCCCTTTGCATGCACAGCCCAGCCTGATTTATTCCCTCCAAAGCCAAGAGCTGGATCACACTTGCAGTGCAAAGCATCAAGGATTTGCTGTTAGTGCTGGTTTAAGCTGAGGCCCAGGAGGTTCCCCCAGCCCAGCTGACCCAAGCAGGAGTTATCCCTGCAGGGGATGTCCTGCTGCACCGAGGAGCTCAGACAGGGGCAAGTGGAACAGCATCTTCTAATCACAGAATGAGCTGGCAAGAGCAGCCAGCAGGAGAAACACCTGCAAGGTTCAGAGAGAGCAGCCAGAGCAGAGGCTGCTGCCTTTGGCTGGGAGAAGCATTAAATTCTCCTTTAGTGAGGGAACTCCACGGGAGAGCGGCAGTGGTTTTATAAAGCCAGCAGATCCAGCTGATCTGTCCTGATTTCCTTACTCATTCCAGAGAGTTCCTCACGCCTCCAAAGCCTAACTGTACTTTCAGCTCCTGACAATTTGCTCAGTAGTTCTCAATTCAGGTTATTTTCAACACTTAGTGCAGATGCAATAGCAGCTTTCAGCACCCTGAACTCTCAGAGTGGCTCACTGGAGCAGTTCGGCACCGGCCCCACCTCTCAACAACCCAGTGCTGGAAGTGAGACAAATCCCTGGGATAATAAAAGCAGTTCTGTGCTCTCTGCCCCTGCAGGGCTGCAAACTCGGTGAGCATTGGGCATGGCCAGCTCTCTCTGTGCTCAGCAGGGGCATAAATGGTTTAATCCCCATCCCTGGCAGTGCCCAAGGCCAGGCTGGATGGGGATTGGAGCACCCAGGGATGGTGGGAGTTGTCCCTGCCACTGGGTGGTTTTCAATGTCCCTTCCAACCCAGACCATTCCATGATCCTAATGCCCTCCTCTACCAGGATTATCTGCTGTATTTATGTGTGGGAATGCACTGTCAGGTTTTCCAATCCTCTGTGCAGTGCAGTCCACAACGAGACTCTCGGGGCTCTCCCTCAGGCTTTCCACACAATGCACCCCTTCTCTTGGCTGTAGGTTTCTATTCTTGTTAGCATCTCAAAGCACGGGCTTTAAAAATCTCAGACATACCCAAACGTTGCTGCAGCCTTTAGGTTCCCAGGCATAGATTAATCATATCTATATATAACCTGAATTATATCTAGGTAGGCATATATAAATATATACATATTTACTTTTTTATATATATAGGTATATCTTACAATGCTCTGTGTTAAATTTAAAAGCCCTTCATTTTGTGATTCCTGAGACTCAGAGAATCACGGAATGGTTTGGGTTGGGAGGGACTTTAAACCCACCCAGTGCCACCCCATCCATGGCAGGGACACCTCCCACTGTCCCAGGGGGCTCCAAGCCCTGTCCAGCCTGGCCTTGGACACTGCCAGGGATCCAGGGGCAGCCACAGCTTCTCTTACAGGGACTCCTCATCCTCCCAGGGAAGGATTCCTTCCCAAAATTCCATCTAAACCCACTCTCTGTCAATTTGAACCTATTCCCCCTTGTCCTATCACCCCAGTTCTTGATGAAGGTTCTTCTCCAGGTTCCCTGTAGCCCTTCTTCAACTCCTGGGATGCTGCTACTCCTTCCTTTATTACATTTTGTCACCTACATTTAGAAATTCACATCTTTCGGACCAATACCAAACATCTCCAGCCTTTGGTTATTTTTTATTCTATTTACTCCCAATAGGTGACATTTGAATTTTGGTTTTAATTGAGGCCAATTCTCCTCTCAGGGTTCATGGCTGGGGGACTCCAGGGAGCTGCACAGGACAGATGCTCCACCAACAGCCCAGAGTGGTCAGGACACACCTGGATTTTACAGAAAATCAGTTTTCAGGCAGAGCAATCACACCCTCAAGCTCCAGGATCCTTGGAATTAAATTCAGGAAAGGCCCCAACCATGTGCCTAATAAATATCTGCATGCTGGAGATTATTACCACAAGGTGATACATTAAAATTATCATCATGAAAGAAATTAAAATTCAATCTGGTTCTATACATTTCCATAAGCTTGTATGCAGATCTGTTTGTGCATAAATTCTGTCCCAAATTAGGTCTGGTTTTCAGCACGTCTTTACCATTCCTGTGCTATTTTCAGCTCTCTGGGTGTCGCAGTAATAGGATGCATTTAAAATATGATGTTAAAAAATGAAATTATGCCTTAGCCACAGTCTAAGTTCATAACTTTTTTTTTTTTCCTAATTGCTTTGAATTGTAGAAAAATATTTAATGCTCAGTGGTGGAGCAGATGGAGCTGTGAACACTTTCCTTCACAATAATGCACTCTGGTTCTGGCTGATGCTGGTGCTTTGTTTCTTTGTTATCTCATTAAATAAACCTCAGGCTGGAAAAACAAGAGCTTCACTGTTTTCCAAGAAATTCAGGCTCTGAAGCAGACTAAGCACAATTCAGGGACAGGTGTAAAGAAATTATTGACAATTTGGGGTTGTTCTGCAGTGCTGTTTCTAAAGAATAACACCTGACATGAGCCATGGGCTTGAAATCCAAAGTCACCTAAAAAAGTAGATTTTCCACGTGGTACTACTTTTCTCCTTGGGGAGTACAGAGAGTTTTGCTAATTTGATATTAAATCTGGAAAATTTTACTATGAAAAAACCGTTAAGTTCTCTTAACTTGATTTTTATTTCATAAATAATGTGAAATAACGATGACTGTGGTTACCTTAATGTGATGACCTGGACAATTTTTAGCTCCTTTTTCAAGTCTGGTAATCCCTGTGGTATCTTCTGGGCCTGTACATGTTTGAATACATGAAATTACAATGAAAAACATCTTTAGGATGCCATAAAATACACCAGAACACTGTTTATCCCAAGCCACTTGATCCATGGCAGAGAACTTTGTGTGTTTATTGAAAACACCTCAACAGTTATGATTTTCTGCCACAAATTCCTGCCAGGAATTCTGTGGAGACAGAGCTTTTCATCTACCAACAGGAGGGGTTTCCTCATCCCATCACATGGATTTCAGAAATAAGGGAAAGTGGAGGTTGAATTTTAGGGATAAAAGCATCGATTACCCACCAGATGGGTGCTGCTTTGGTTTTACATCAGGAGGAAAACCTGGGGATAAATTTGTTTTTGTTTCCCCCAGTAGAAACTCTGGACTGTTTAATTAAAGGCCTCATTGCCCCATCATTAAATTCAAAGAAGCAGATCTAATGCAAGCACTTAAATGTAATGTCACTTATTAGTCTTTAATGACGAGAAACATCCTTTCTCCAAAGAACAGCTGTAGGAATAGTGCCCATGTCACCCACAAAATTATAGATTATGGAGAGCATTAATGTGCATTTAATGACTGTAAAAATATTCCTTTCTGGGAAGGATTCTGTTCTTCCTTGTTCAGCTTCACTCGTGAGGGAGGTTAATTAGAGGCAGAACATCACAAATTCTGTAGCACTCCAGGTCATTCATCTGTACCAAAGTGGAACAGAATTCTGCAAAACCTCCCTGGCAGGGGTGATATAAAACTGTCTGTTCCACTGCCTGGGAGAGATCCCTGGGCTGGGACCTCTGCTCAGGCTGTCAGGATCCAACAGCCACATAAGCTCCCACGAAACCTGGGATTGAGCAACCCCCTTCCAGATTATTCTTTGTAAATATATTTATAGATGTATTTAGAGATATATAGAGAGTGTTTCTGTGGTGCTGGAGGGGAAGAAAGAGCTATGAGATGGCCAAGTAACCACAATTCTGAGATTTTTGAGACCCTCCAGGTGTGTGGCAGAACACCCCAAAGTGGTGACAAAGGTTGGGATTCTGTGAGGGCAGAGAACCAAGGAAGAGCTGGCCAAGGGATGGTGGAAACCAAGGGAAATGCAGCAACTTCCATTTCTGAGTTGTTTTTTCAATCAAATACGACCACAAATTCAAAGCAATTTGTCACTCACCGTGCCTCGTGAAGAGCTTTGAGGTTTATGAATGGAAAATATTAAATAAAGCTAAATAATACATATTTTAATATGGATATATACTTAAACACTATGGAAATGAGGTGTGAGAGTAGAAAATGTGACAGCTGAGTAGATAAACATGGACTTGTGTTTTCATTTACAAAGACCTCTGGTATAAAAATGCTAATTTCTGCCTGCATGATAAGCCTGTGAATCCCAAAGAGAGCTTTCAGCAGTCTGATGTGTTATACAAGTGTCTGCTGCTGAACTCACTCATTAATGGTCCATGTGGTGTTTCCAAAGGCAGCTGCACATCCCACAGCTGCCCAGTTCACCTGAGATGCCAACTGGTACCAGCCAGGCCATTCCCAGTTAGCACTGGCAACACCCAACCTGATTTTGTTTTACTTCAGGCAAGAAAATCTGTTTTCTCTGCGACATCTCCATCAAAACTCAGGGCTGAAACCATCCTTGTTTTGCTCACCTCCACAAAAGCTCACTCAAAGTGGACTTGCAGCCACCCTGTAAAGCCAAAGTGTCCCTAAAGCAGCTGTTGGAGGGACATCGAGGTGTTCTCAGCTTCTCTTAAATCGTCACTGCCGGGCAAGAAAAGCCCTGGGGGGAAAAGCTTTGGGGATGGATGGAGCAGGGTGGAATCTTTCCTCTTCCCCACCCCTGGATCCAGCTGGGACCCTGCTGGGATCCTGCTCTCCCTATCCTCACCCTGCTCAGGCACAGCCTCTTACACACAGGGGCAGGGTGCAGGACGCTCAGAGGGGACATTTATCCTCACACCAAATGTGGCAGAAGCATTGCAGCTCTTTGTCCATGGAAAATCCACTTTTCCCTCTTTTCCCGGTGCTGCCATCACTAAATTTTCCCCATCTCTTCGATTTAAATCTGATTTTATTTACATCTTTGGGTGTCTCGTATCTTAAGTGAGCAAAGTTGTCAGTCAGAATGTGAGATACTGAAAAAAAACCAGTTTTTATTGGGGGAAAAAAACCATTGTGCAAAGCCAGCCTCCCTGGAATTCCTTCTTCCTCAGGCAGCTGTGATGGATGAAGAGGAATGGATGTAGGTCATTATCAGCCTGTTGAAGTAGCCAGAGCAGGGGTTTGCTCCTGAACGAAGGAAATTCCCACTTTTCTGGATGTTTTATTACATTTTGTGCAGCTGCCTGGCTCTTCCCGGTGATCCCTGCCTGGAAACCCCAGGCAATGATGACATCGTTGATCAGAACAAATCCAGCCCTTCCAAAAGGATTTGGCTGTTCCAAAATCCCTCTCAGTGACCCCAAACTCTCTCTGTGCCCTGCAGACTCAGCCCTCAGGCTCTGGGAAGAGCCTCAGTGGCCGCAGTAATGCCGCTGATCACTTTCTCTTTTCAGGGGGTTCAGTTCTCTGGGTTTCTCCTGCTGTAAAATTAAAAGGAGCTTTTCAAGACCTGCACATAAAAAGCCCACTGGGCCTGTTCTGTCTTTTGAAGGAGTGTGACTGGGGCTTATTTTTTCCACTCTGTTATATCTCTCCTTCTCTAAAACCTCTTCCCCCCAATTTCTCATTTTTGTCTCATCCTTACCCTGCTTTACTCATCTTTAAAATTCATTTTGTATAAGCCTTCCTGCCAGTCCCCACTCTGAATTCTTGCCTGGTGCCTGATCCCTCAATAACTTTTTGGGTTATGAGAGTTTTCTTTGCTCATCTGTTGGCTTTTAATTGTGGATTCAGAGAGAGTAATAATGAGGTGCTGCCTCTGAACTACCCAGTGGTGAGTTCATAAGCTGCTTTCCTGATGTCCTGGAGGGTATTTGCATTCAGCATTTTCCACGTTGTAAAACTCAAACCTGGTTAATAGGAAAATTGTGTCTTGACTTGTAGAGCTGCTAATGGAAATGGCATCACTTGCCACAAGATATTCTAATTTATGGCTCTCTTTAAAGAACATACTTGCCAATTAGTGTCTTTATTGGAATACTTACTTTTATCATTTGAAAATATGGCCCTTAATTGGGACCAGCTTTGCCTAAGGGAGGAACAATTGTTAATAAATAAATGAATAAACCAACCCTCTCCATCAGCACCCACGGAGGGAACCAGCTCATCCCATACAGACACCCTTATAAAGCATATTACTTATTATTCTTAAACTCCTTCCATTACTGAGAAAGACAATTTCACCTAACTTTATATTGTCTTCCTGGGAAAAATATACACAGGATATTGGAATTTGCTTGTTTATTAAAGCAAGTAGCTCATTAGGCATAATTAAGACCGAAGAAACAAGAGCATTAAATTTTTATACCACACCATCTAGGTATAGCTCTAGGAAAGGCAAAAGCACCAGAGTTGTTCCATTAGTAAATTGATCAGGTCAGTGTAATTAAGGTGCCAATTTCGTTAGAATCCAAACAGAATTGGAGGAGCGTTTAGTTGTTTTTCACTTTAAAAATGTAGTAAAGAAACTGTTTAAAAAATAGAGTTTAATAGGACTGAAAACTCCACTATTCAGTGAAGGGACAGATCTGAACCAGAACAGGGCTCAGGATGGTAAAGTGGGGATGTCACAGTGTCCTGTGCTTGTCACCTGTCTGTGGTTGGGATTCCTTCTGCTGTGGGTGGTGAGAAGTCAGAGCAGGGGCAGTTAGAGCAAAATAAAGATAATGAAGTGAGGGATTGTGGCTCTGTGCTGGGGCAGCCTCACCTCGAGTCCTGGGAGCAGCTCTGGGCACCACAGTAAAGGATCTGAAATTGAGGGACAGTGTCCAGAGTGTCCAGAGTGTCCAGAGGAGGGATGCAAAGGTGGTGAAGGGTCTGGAGGGGTGGCAGAGGGCACCTGGTGTGTCCAGCTGGAGCAGAGCACACTGAGGGCAGAGCCTGGCATGGTCTCCTGAGGGACAGCTCTGACCCCTGCTCTGGGACAGGGACAGCACCCAGGGAAGGGCTGGAGCTGGGTCAGGGCAGGGTTAGGTTGGATTTTAGGGAAAGGTTCTCCCCCCAGAGGGTGCTGGCACTGCCCAGGCTCCCCAGGGAATGGGCACAGCCCCGAGGCTGCCAGAGCTCCAGGAGCCTTTGGAAAACCCTCCCAGGGATGCCCAGGGTGGGGTTGTTTGGTGTCTGTGCAGTGCCAGAGGTTGGGATGATCCCTGTGGGTCCCTTCCAGCTGGGGATATTCCAGGATTCTATGCTGCACACATAGATAAATAAATATACACCACACCCAGGGAGCTGCCCCTGTGATGGGCTGCCCTGAGCTGCCTCTGCCAGGCCCCCGAGCTGGGACAGTGACACCTCTCCTGCTCTGCCATCTGACGGCACAAATGACACCCAGCCCACGACTGAAGAGGGGGAAAAGCATCTTGAGGCTGCTTCTGCCTTCCTGCAGAGGTGTGAGGTGTGGTCCTTTGGGCAGAAAGCTCCTTTCCTCAGCCTGGTGTCGGTGGGATCCCCCTGCGGTGTTGAACCACAGACACCTGTTTGCCTGACACCCAGAGCGTGTCTATTTTTAAATAAAGAAATAAATAAAAGCAGGCAAATCAGGTTAGCAGTCAAAGCCATCAAATCAGCAGCGCTGTTTCCCGAGCACAGGGCATTGTGCCTCGCAAATTATCTCCCAATCCCACCTGCTCTCAGATCTTTACAGCCCGGCCATCCTCTCTCCCGTGATGGCTCCACAGAAGAGAAACAGATGGGGCTGAGAGAAATCCAAACGAATAAATGGGGTAGAAAGAGCCTCCAGGCTTTTCCAGCAGCGTTTCTCTTTTCAAGGATTTTCCTTTTCCCCCCGTTTGGAAAAATAAACCTGCTGGAACAGGAGATGTGAGCGGGTTTAATTCCCAGCTCCACGAAAACACACACACACAAATGGGTTTGGATGCTTTTGGGCAGAGGCTCAGCTCCCTTCCAGGGGCTTTGCTGCTGCTTTTAATCTGGTAATTGCCTGATCAATATTGCTCTTTGAAACGTATATGAAAATGTGGGGAACTTTCTCAGGGCAGGGAATGTATGGATCTTTTTTTTTTTTTTTTGGTGCTGCAGGACTCTGAGAGCAGTAATTTCAGTAATTAGGCTGCTTTTCAAATAAAGGCCAGTTCCATGGATACAGGACTAAGATAAATTATGCCCAGGATAAGCTTATATTTTGCTGCATGCACTTGCCCTTTCTGTGTTCACGTAGGGAAAGCCTGAATAAACATCTTTTCTCGTCCTCCTCCCACCCCACGATACATCTGTGTCCTCTCTGAAGCTCTTCCCTTTCCTTAGCACTCCATATCCTCCATCAGAGGTGACCTTACTTTTGTCCTCCAGAAATTATTCTTTTCTTGTCAACGCTTTTTGCATTTGTGGATTAGTTTACAGAATGAAATTAGGCAAAAAAGCAAACGGAAAAATCATGATTTTCCAGTGAATGTAATCCACCAAAAAGCAAGATATGAATAAAAGCAAGCAAGATCAAGAAAAGAATGCCCTTGAATTTATTTTTTAAGCCTTTTCAGTTATTTTAGATCATCTTATTTAGAACTTTTTCTAATAATTTCTTGTCAATGTCAAGAAAGAGAATATAGAAAAATGAAGGCTTTATTTATGATATAATTACGTGGCCATCTCAAAAAAGCACCATCACTGCCAGAGATATGCAGCTTGTCAGCAGGAATTTGAGCAGAGAAATTGAATATTTTTATATTTTTATGGACCTGGGTGCCAGCAGAGCCCATGCCATTGACTTCAGGCTTGGCAGTGCCGTGGCTGAACTTGGGCAACAGAATATGGGTCACTCTAAGGGTGGAAGTGGTCCCAGGATCAGTTCCATGAGGGACACGAGGAGAGCTGAAGGAGCTGAAGTTTTTCCCATTGGGATCTGGCTGCTGGTGGCTCAGCAACTGGGACAGTGAGAAAACCACAGAGATCCTGTGGAGGATGAGCCACAAAATCATCGTGTTGGTACCAGGAGAGTCCTCGTGGACAAAGGGATGGGTTGGACAGGGGAGGGACAGGATGGGGCAGGGACAGGATGGGGCAGGGACACACTGGATGGGACAGGGAGAGGTTGGATGGAGCAAGGACAGGATGGATGAGGCAGGGACAGGATGGATGTGGCAGGGACAGGATGGGGCAGAGACACATTGGATGGGGCAAGGACAGGTTGGATGGGACAAGGACAGGTTGGATGGGGCTTGTAGGACACTGGGATAATGGAAGGTGTCCCAGGGTGGCAGTGGATGGTCCTGGAGGTCCCTTCCAACCCAGACCACCCTGTGAGTGTGTGGTTTCTACTGAAACTCCCACGATCCTGGGGTGGGAGTTGTGCTCACACGGAGCCGTTTGGCTCCATCTGCTCCCGAGCTGAGCCTAAAGCCACTGAGTTACCTCAGCCTGCAGAGCCCCCCAAGCCCTCCTGCTCAGCTCCAGGGAGGCAAATTGTCATCACAAACAGGCACTGCACTAGGAAAACACTCCGAAATCAGGGCATGCTCACTTGGAGGTTCTGCTGAATATTCAGCGGTGGTGACAAAATTCCAGGTGTGGATCTGCCTGGAGAGGCTTTTCCTGGGAATTGGGTGACTCCCAGCCCTGTCTCTGCTGGCTCCTCGCTGTCTCTGCTGCTGCCTTGATTCAGGGTCACACATTCCATCCCTCCTGCTGACCCAAACATTCCAGAGCCAAGGCAGATGAACTTTCAAGTTCTATTCATTTCAGTGTTCATGTGCAGCTGAGTTTTGGAGTTCAGTCTGTTTCAATGTTCATGTGATTTATTTTTTTTCCCATGGTAAATCTAATTTAGTGCAAACCACAAAAATCCTTGATAGAGAAACTCATGGACTTTGTTTTAAAAATCTGTTTCCCGTGCATGTTCACAATGCTTGTTGCTTTATATTTTCCATAAAATATCAAATCTCACTGGTTATGAGGGTGTCTGACCACTGTGTTTGACCAGAGATTCAGTACAGGTGAATGCACAAGGGTCTCAGTCTAAGGAGTCACAGTTCCCAAAGTCCCATTAATTTCAAAATATACCAAATATTTCCTTTTATTGTCTGGATATTTTTTTCCTATTTTAACTCTATGACTTTATGGAATGAATTTGTTCAAAATAGACCTCAGGAAAATGAGTAAAAGCTTAAAGTGACAAATGATGTTGATCCCTTTCAACTTTAAAGCATTTGAATCAGAAGCTGCCACACAGCTCTGTTCAAGGTCCAGCTGTATTTTTGATAGGAAACGTGTTTTGATTCAGGAATTATTTGTAGGCTTCATTAAAATGTAAATTGCTCCATGAAGAAATCTAAAGGAGATTGAGTCCAAAGATATGTAAATATTCAAATGTAATTGGGGTTCAAGCCCTACATCTCTATTCCTGCCTGAGCAGTTCAAACAAAGGAGAAGGTTTTCCATCCTTCTCCTTGAAATCCAACAAAAGTTCTCATAGAATCCTGGAATGGTTTGGGTTGGAAGGCACCTGAAAGATCATCCAGCTCCAACCCCCCTGGGAGTGCCTCCAAAAGCAGTCCTGAGGCCTGAAATTAAATAAAAAATCATAAATTGGCAGATTTGGAGGACAGGAAGAGGAGGGATAGGAGGAGTGGGCTCAGTGTGGAGATCCAGATGTGTTTTGGACAGTCCCACCCCCAGGTGCTGCAGTGAAAGGAACATTTGTGAGGTTCACTCCTCACTCTGTGCCCAGAGCCAGGACTGGCACCCTGGGCTGGCCCCCAGCACCCCCCTTTCCATCCCTGCTCCCTCATCCCAGCTCAGCACCCCCACACAGCACCAGGGAAGGGGAATTTGGGAACCAGGATCACCTTTTCCTCCCTCTCCCATCTCCCAGTCGAATCTTTGCAAATTATTTCAACTCCTGTTCAGTTCCTCACCTGTAAACTGGGCAAGAATACTCCTTGCAGGGCTGGATTAAAAGAAAAGAGTCTCTTCATGACTGGGTGTGTTTGGAGGCATTCAGGCCAGCAGAAATGACTTGGTGGAAGATGCAGGTCCTTCTAAAATTCTCCTCTGAGTTCTGGATGTGAAACCTCAGGCAGTGGTGCCTGGCACAGCCCCTCTCCCTCTGCCTGCTGCTCCCAGGACCAGCCCAGCATGGATGGACACAGAAAAACCCTCCCTCCCTCTTGGAAATCTGCTCCAGATTTCTGTAACAAAGCAACACATCCTTTGTTCAGCACTTTCTGAATTATTTTCAGCTATTTCCAGTTTTGGTAATTTCCTGTTGTTAACATGTGATGAATCCAAGTGCTGGAAGGTGAAATCCACTCAAACCAGACATGAGCTGCTTCATCCTGCACAGTGCTGACACTTTTATAACATAAAAAGTATCTGAGTAATTATCAAACAGACATTAATATAAGGACAGGTCTTGCTTACAGCCGGGGTACAGGAGGAACAGACTTTCAATAACCACTTCTCCCTTCACACAGTGCTTTCCCCAGAAATATTTTATCAGCTTAATCAGGGCAGACAGTGAAAAGATCACCTTCAATTCATTTTAGAAACATGAAGGATCAATAGAAGAGGTTGTTGTTTGAACTCCCCCACCACCTGAGCTTTCCAGGCGAGCACCACCTCCCTCCCAGGGCGCAGGAATGGCCAAATCAACACTTCAGGGGGAGGCTGAGACAAAGCAGAGTTGTGCTGGAGAACAGCCTGCCCTCTGAGAGCAGGGAGCTGCTGTTAAAATAAAACAAAAAGGCAGTGCTGTAACACTTCTTGCAGTGCCCTGAGAGTGGGGAATGAGTTGTCCAGGTGATGTGGTGACAGGCTGCTGTCAGGTGCCAGGGCTGCTGCTCTGCTGGAGCTATTGCAGTGTCTGGGTGATGCTCCCACCCCTGACCAGCCAAGGTCACTCAGCCCTTCATTTATTTGCTGAGGAAGTGCTGGTCAAGCAGACAAAAGGAGCTTGGAGCAGATTCACCAGCTGCACCCCATTTATCTTGGAGTCCTGCACCTTCCCTCCCGGAGTTCTGCAGTCCTGGGGACACCTTTGAGCAGGAAGAATTCCCAGCGAGGCAGGTGCAGGGAGGGAGGGATGAAGGGCCCTGTGAGAGGAAACTCAGAGGGAAAAGTGTGTTTGGATAACTAAAAAAAGGCTGGACACACAGGTGGGAGTGGCTGGAGCTGTTTCCTGAACACCCCAGGGCAGGGGTGTTGTCAAGCCAGAGAATTATGAGGGTCTGGATTTGCCAGCAAGGAAATCAGGCTGGGAATTAGAAGGCATCCAAGCATTGCAGGAAAAAGGGTCTGGGACAGTCAGGAGAGGAGGCACAATGAGATCCAACTGGTTTCCAGCTTGGTGCACTGAGGAAAACCACGGCCTGAGGTGGTCCCTGGGGTGTCAGAGCTGCTGAAGCCACAGCAGGGGCAGCATCCAAGGCTTGGCCGAGCTCCTCCCTCCCCCAGAGCTCCAGCAGAACCACAGAAAGGCAGAGCCACGTGGGGATGTTAACAAGGAGCCAAGGCAGTGGCTTTCCCAGCAAGGATGAAATGGAATTTGAATATTTGGATGGAATAGGATTTTTTGATGGCCCTGCTGGAGAGGAAAAGCAAAATGTGGAAAATGGTGACGGGGAACCTCAGCAGCCCAGGTATCCCTGACACCTGGAGCACTGCACAGGCTGCCAAGAATCCCTGCAGGATGAAAAGAAAGGCAAAATATCCTGTCAAAGTGTCTTCACAGAGGCTTGGACCACCCAGGCCATTTTAAACTCGTCCCTCAATTTTCAGAAAGCTCTCCCTAATTCCATTGCTGGTTATTCGTAGGTGCATTAAAAATGGATGTCGCTCCATGGGAAGGAGATTTTTCTCACGAGGTCTCTCTGCCTCCAAAGTCCAACCTCTAGCGGGTCATTCTTCATCACAACACCGGTACCACACCCAACGAGCCCAGCACAGGCAGCAATTTCAGCCCTCGGGGCTGAAAAAAAGGAAAAAAAAAAGGATCATGAAGTCTGGAAGAGTGGAAGTGCCGACAGTTACTTGTTAATGGCAGCTAATTTAGGGGCATTGTTTGGCTGATGATCCGAGGCTGTAACTCTGCCGTTGTTAACTGATGTGTCAGCCCTCCAGAGTTACACATTATTTTATTAATTACCACCCATAAACCAAACTTCTGTGGAAGTTAATTACTGGAGCCATTTGTTTTCTTCACTCGTGCTTGGAGGGGGGACAAGGCTTTTGAGGAGGATGAGAATTATTCGGTATTCACAGCATATGTTTTCCTTTAAAATCTGAATTGGGCAAATTTCATTAGAGTATTGTTGCAGTACTCATGTCAATCAAGTCTGAAATAAATTGTCATTGTGTGGGTCTTTGGGTTTTATAAAGAAATCGGGTAAAATTCACTAATTTGATGGAATTTTCTAAGGAGACAGTGGGGACAGGAGCAAGAAATTCCGCATAAAATGTAAGGAAGAATCAAAACAAAAGCTCAGCTACGTGTCTTTGATATGTTGACAATTCCCATAGCTCAAGGTAACCTTTCTCTGCAACACTCCAGGGTTTCCCTTTATTACTGTCTTTTTTAATACAAGACCAGTTTTATGCTTCAAGTGCTTTTTCTGGTGAAAAAAAAAAACACAAAGAGCAAAAGAAAGGAAGCCATATAATGAGCTGGGGAAAAACAAGCAGCAAAAAGCAGATTCCCCCACCACGATGGAGACCCAGGAAAGGTGACAGTGTCACTGAAGTCCTGCTGGGGTCACTCAGGCTGGGATTCTGAGGTGGGTGAAGGGTAGAAGGGATCTGCTCCTCCCAAGGTGTCTGTTAAGACACTTTGGCTGCCATTGTGATATTTTAGTCTCTGGATTGTCATTGCTTGGCCTTAAAACCAAATCTGTACTTTACACCCACAAAAGTCCATGCTCATCCATTCTTGATGCACCAAACACATCACTTGGAAGGCCTGGAGGATTTAATTTGATGGTTATATCAATTCTCAAAACAAATATTGTTTATTTTTAGTTAGGAAGTGTCCAAAGCCAGGTTGGACAGGGCTTGGAGCAGCCTGGGACAGTGGGAGGTGTCCCTGCCCATGGCAGGGGTGGCACTGGATGAGCTTTGAGTTCTCTTCCCTCCCAACCCATTCCATGACTCCACAAGCAGCAAACAGAACCACCAAGAGGAGGCCCAAGGACCTGGAACAATGCCACGAGCCCTCTGTGTTCCAGCTTTCTGGGCTCCCTGCACTCCATGGAGTGCTTGATTGTCCTGATTTTCAGCTGATTTATTTTTACAGCCCAAACTTTGCCCATATTTTTGGGAGGCCCTTTGCACACGCTCCAAGCACAAAAACCCTTCCCAGCCCCGCCAGGTGCTCCCGACACCATCGACTTCTGACAAAGATGGATGGTTTTCCTGGATTTTAGAAGGCAGGGGGAGTTTTGTTCCAGTGCACAGCAGAACCAGGTCTTGAAAGGTTTGCCAAGCAGAAGTGTTGCCTGCTGAACACCAGGAGAGGTTTTGTTTCGACTGCAGTGGCTTTGTAAGGCTTGGCCATGCAAACAGAGCTACAGGTGATGGGCAGGTGAGCATGGAAATGAGGCCTGCCTGACCTTTGAGTTTTGTTTTCCTGCTATCTCTGGGTTGTTGCCTTCTAATAAAGTAAAAAAAAAAAAAAAAAAGATGTTATCAAGAAAAAGAGCAGCAGCTGAAAGGAAAAATATCCTCGTCCAGGTTTTGAGCTCTGACTTTTTCACAGTTCATGTGCCTGTGACAATCCAGGTAAAGTGCATTTTGGAAGTGTTGTTCCCAGAGTGTCTTGGAGCTCTGGCACACTGTGTCTTGCACACACAGATAATCCAAAACTCAATAGTCTCACTTGCAGTAATGGCAGAGTTTGCTGTGCTCACTGACCCTCACAATTTCTTGTTCCTGGCTGATGCTGTGACAGTGGGAAGTGGGTTCAGTGAGCTGAAATAGAGAAGCTGGGAAGGTACTAATTCAGGGCCCTAAAAGGTGTCCTAGGAAATGTAAAATAAAGAGAAAATAATTCCCAAAGGAATGCAGCCCTCCTGTTTCACTTATATCTCTTCCCTTCACTGCTGTACATTCTGCTCAGAGCATAAAGCAGAGCAAACATATGTTGAGAGATGCTGCCTATTTATAAAGTAAACACTGGCAACGAGCAGAAAACAAAAGAGAAATGAAGAACATGCTTTGCACACTAATCAAGGTGTCTTAGTGGAGAAAGTGATGAATGTATGACAGCACAGAGCTTTTAAAGGTCCAGCTGAGGTGTAGGGAGGGGACTGTCCCCCTGTGCTCAGGTGAGACCCCACCTGAAGAGCTGCCCCAGCCCTGGCCCAGCACAGGGAGGAGCTGGAGCTGCTGCAGAGAGTCCAGAGGAGGCTCCAGGATGAGCAGAGGGCTGGAGCAGCTCTGCTGGGAGCAAAGGCTGGCAGAGCTGGGATTGTCCAGCCTGGAGAGGAGAAGCTTTGAGGTGAGCTCAGTGTGGCCTTGCAGGGCCTGAAGGAGCTGCAGGAGAGATGGAGAGAGACAATGGACAAGGGCTGGAGGGACAGGACACAGGGAATGGCTTCAGACTACCAGAGGGCAGGGCTGGATGGGATACTGGGAAGGAATTGTTCCCTGGGAGGGTGGGGAGGCCCTGGCACAGGGTGCCCAGAGAAGCTGTGGCTGCTCCTGGGTCCCTGGAAGTGTCCAAGGCCAGGCTGGACAGGGCTTGGAGCAGCCTGGGACAGTGGGAGGTGTCCCTGCCATGGCAGAGGTGGCACTGGGTGGGATTTAAGGTCCCTTCCCACCCAGGCCATTCTGTGACTCCACAACTCAATTGCTGCCCACATTTCAAATATCTCTGTATAATTGTTCCAGACACATCCTGGGAGGGGACCTGGCACAGCTTTTAATGTTGGCACCTGAACTGAAAAACGAGACTCACATCACCAGAGAAAAGAAAAGGCATTAGCACATTTCCAGAAAACCTGGTTTAAACTTGAAATAAGTCTTTAATAAAACAAAGAGAGCAGTGTCCATGCATATTGCTGGGGACACTTTAAGCCAGCCTAGAGATTCAGACCAGCTTGAGCCAAACACTCATTCGTGGAGGTCACCCCAGGCTCAGCTAACGTGTCAGGAAGGTTAGAGATGAAAAGTTTTCTTCATCTGCTTTCTTCACTCCAATTACAAATATCAGCAATGCTGGAATTCACCTTTGGCTGCACAGCTGCTGCTGCCTCGCTGGTGTGTCAGGAGGGTTCACAGGCAGTGTCACCACTGTGGATGTGTGTCATCAGAAATGAAAGGCCCCGAAACGCTGCACAGGCTGAGGTGCTTATTTCAGCAAGATATCCTTCTTCAAATACGGCTCTCAATAAAAATATTACAGATAGTAGTTTAAATTCCACTGCTATTTGGAGTGTGTGCTGGGCAAAATGACAGAAGAGATCCAAGCTGTTCTGATCTGATTGTGAATATCAGGCTGTAAAAGTCGGGAGATATGAGAGAGTGACATCGTTTTCTTATTTTATTTTGCCTTGGATGAGACAGCTTCACTTTCACTTGTGGGAGGTTATTGTTGAGGCACAACAGCAGACTCCCACTGGGGGAAATCAGACTTTTCCAAGGATTACTCTTCCTTATGTATTCCTGGGGAATCCACGGGGGAAGTGTGAGCGAGCTGACCCAGCCCAGCCCTGCTGACCTCCCTCTGTGAGCAACGAGCAGCGTTTGGTGCTGGAGCTCTGCACACACAGGCTGAGAACCAAACCCCCGCCAGCCCCTTCCCCTGGGGCAGCAGCAGCTGGGGAGCACCTTCTCTTCTCACATCCCTGTGTCCTGGAGGTCCTGGCAGGGAGCTGGGAGACATCCTCCCCTGTCACATCCCTGTGCCCTGGAGGTCCTGGCAGGGAGCTGGGAAACACCTTCTCTTCTCACATCCCTGTGTCCTGGAGGTCCTGGCAGGGAGCTGGGGGACACCCTCCCCTCTCACATCCCTGTGTCCTGGAGGTCCAGGCAGGGAGCTGGGGGACACCCTCCCCTCTCACATCCCTGTGTCCTGGAGGTCCTGGCAGGGAGCTGGGAAACACCTTCTCCTCTCACATCCCTGTGTCCTGGAGGTCCTGGCAGGGAGCTGGGGGACACCCTCCCCTCTCACATCCCTGTGTCCTGGAGGTCCTGGCAGGGAGCTGGGGGACACCCTCCCCTCTCACATCCCTGTGTCCTGGAGGTCCTGGCAGGGAGCTGGGGGACACCCTCCCCTCTCACATCCCTGTGCCCTCTGCTGGGAGAAGCTGCTTCCCCGAGGGGCCGGACGCTGTCACTGCCATGCGGGATGCACCTCCCTCTCTGCGGTTTGATCCCCAAAGCCCGTCCCGCCTGCCGGGCAGGGATTGTGCCCTGCCGGGCCCTGGGAGGTGACAGCACGGCACAGCCGGGGACAGCCCTCCCTGCCCCGCTTGGGCAGGAGAATCTCCCAGCACGCCAAAGGATGCTCTCCCAGGGCTCTGAAATCTCTGCAGGCTCGAGATGAGGGGGTGGAAGTGAAGATGTACAATATGTTGTCAGCGAGTGGCGTTATTTTTTTTTCCAGCTCCTCCTGTCCTGCTCTGTTTTATAAATCCACAATGCTTAAAAATACCAGGGGCTGTGTCTGCACACAGAACTGTCCTGGGTGAAGGAGAGCAGAGTTCAGCTGGGACTGCATGGATTGACTTCACTTCCAGAAAGAAAGTGGCTTCCATTTAAAAAATAGTTGGTTTGGTTTATTTTATTTCATTTTTTTCTACTATTTACTACCTTTAAGTGCTCAGTTGTTCATAAGTGTTGTGCTTCTATGGAACCAGGGGATCCCAGAGTGGTTTGGGTTGGGAGGGACCTTAAATCTCAGCCAGTGCCACCCCTGCCATGGCAGGGACACCTCCCATTGTCCAAGGGGGCTCCAAGTCCCATCCAGCCTGGCCTTGGACACTTCCAGGGATCCAGGGGCAGCCACAGCTTCTCTGGGAATCTGTGCCAGGGCCTCCCCACCCTGACAGAGAAGGATTCTTTCCCAATATCCCATCCATCCCTGCCCTCTGAGAGTTTAAATCCAGCTTGGAGATATTTCACTGATTCAGCTTCACAGCCTAAAGCTCAAAGTAGGGCAAAAATAGGACGTGGTCCTTCGTTGGCTTTTGACTGGAAATAAATTATTTCCATGGAATGTAACGCATGTTTTTTACTCATTTATGGTCTCTGCCTCTCCCCATGTGAAACAAAGCCTCTGTGATGTGCTTACAGCAAAGGTACATTATTAAAGTGCCCATGTAAGTGGTAGTTGGGGAAGAGTGTAAACAGGTTTTGACACTGATTTCCAAGAGATTAACATGCAGGAATAAAAAGGGAAGGGAGAGAGGGAGGAAGGAAAGCCAGGCTGATGTGACAGCTGTAACTGAGCCATAATTGCCTGTAAAATCAGAAGGGAGTTGGGTTTCAAGAAGAATGTCATGAATATTACCAAAGCATTAAAAAAATATCCAGCTGCTCGCCTTGTGTGCAGCCTGGCTGTGCTCAGGTGTCCATGGGTGTCAGGTGGATGTTCCATGGGGAACTTTGGAGATTTCAGACAGCTCAGGAGGACGAGGTTGTTCAACATGAGGAAAATGATCCCCGTGTCAAATAGCACTGGACTATTATTCATGGATAATTTTGATCTCTACGTGATTCTTTTACTTGATAGAAACCTCTGGAAGTGTCCAAGGCCAGGCTGGACAGGGCTTGGAGCCACCTGGGACACTGGAAGGTGTCCCTGCCATGGCAGGGGTGGCACTGGATGGGCTTTAATGTCCCTTCCAACCCAACCCAGTCTATAATTCTATGGCAGCAAATTCATTCTCACTGAATTTATCCACATCGATATCACAGAGTAGCAAATAATCATTAAAGAGCCCCATAACTGCAGTTGGGGGCTGCAGGCAGCACAGTGCCTGTGTATGAAAATAAAAATGCAGCCTGATCAGGTTACCCAAACCAGTGATTGTGCACCAGATCCCTGCTGGGTGTGTGGCACAAGCCAAGCCCTGCTGCAGCCACGGTTCTGCCTCCAGCAAGACAGAAAGACAACCTGCAAACGCCTGGTAAAGAACAACCCCAGTTAGGCACAGCTAATTGCTGAGCATTCCTCAGATCTAAAAATAATCCAGAGAGGAAGATGCCAGAGAGACAAAGCGCAGAGAGCTGCACAGAGCTCACAGCAAAGGAACCTGCAGCAGGCATCAAACATCCCTACATGGCTGCATCAGCTGGGTGGCTCTGCAGGAGAGGGAGGCTGCTTGCCTTTGTTCTTGCAGCCTTCTTCCCCTCGTCTTTCTCTCTGTTTGTCATCCCAATTTTAAATCAAGAGGAGGGGCAAGTAGCCCAAAAGGAGTAAAGGACACATGTTTTTTACCTTTATTGCCTTCTGGACACAGCACAGGGATCAATTCTCACTGTCCTACTGAGGCACGTGTCAAGACAGGGATGTCTGAGAAGGGAAATCTCCTTTCTGATAAGGATGGCTTGGATCAGCTCTTTTGTGCCATCTTTTGTCTCCCTGCAGGGGTTCTGCTGAAGGTGGAGAGAACAGGAAACCCTGCTTTGTTCAGGCAGGGTTTAACTGGTGTGAAACCCAGCCAGGACATTTCTCCTGGCACTGTTCAAGCTCTGAGTCCCACAAACAAGAAGTTTCAGAGTCAGAATGTTCCTGAGCAGTCCCTTGACAGTGTCCTCTTTGTTCCCTGGGCTGAGCTGGCCCTGGGTGGCACAGCCTGAGCCACTGCAGGGGGGTTCCTCACAGAGCACTTGTGCTGTCCCTTCCCAAGTGATTGGTGAGCAGCAGAGCAGACTTTGAGATAACAACTCTGAGGGAAAAGCACCCAGGGACACCACTCCTTGGGGAAGAACAAGTGTTCAGAGGGGATGGATGTGCAAACCAGCCCCATTTTACACTTAAACAGCCAGCCTTGGAGGAGATGCTTCCCCAGAGACCCCTGGATTATCAGATCCTTGCACAGCTCCTCTCTGAGAGGATCAGTGATGCCAAATCCTGACAAGGAAGGGGATGGGAGAGGAGTTTCCTTGAGTACCTCAGCACTGGGGTTTGATGATCCTACACTTCCCTCTCTTGGGATGTCTGAACTTTAGTAACACTGTTTGCCCCCACTGATCATCAGATCCAGGCTTCTTCTCACACCTCAGCAGGAGTTGATGTGTTGGGATGACAGATTTCCTGTTTGCTTCAGGAAAACTTGGGCTGTGCATGACAATCATAAATTGAACCGTTCCCATTCTGAGTTTCCACCCTGTGTCAAAGCCAGCAGAGTGCTGCCCTGTCTCTGATATCACAGAGCCACAGAATTATGGAATGCTTTGGGTTGGGAGGGGCCTTAAAGCTCATCTTCTTCCTATCCTATGTCATTCACATTTCCACCATCCCAGGGTGCTCCCAGCCCCATCCAGCCTGGCCTTGGACACTTCCAGGGATCCAGGGGCAGCCACAGCTGCTCTGGACAGTCTGGGTCAGCTCCTCTCTACCCCATAGATGAAATTAAAGCTGTTCTTCCTTGCCAGGAGCATCCTCAGAGCCAAACCCCACCACAGCCCAGGAGCAGTGCAGGTATCCAAGGGGGCAGCTCCTCTGCTCCTCTCCCATCCCCACACAAAGCTTCTCCTGGTCAGTGACTCCTCCCTGCCCCACCACTTGAGTTCCTCTGCCCTCTGATGAGCAGATGTTCCAAACCTGTCAATATCCAGCACGAGAGGGTCTTATCACCAGTGCAACTCCTCTGTTTGTCCTGGGCAGTGCCACCCACCTTCCCTTAGCCCTGTGCATCCTTTCCATGGGATGGAGCTCCTACCTGGGGCTCTAAAGCCTCTCCCTTGGTGCTGCTGCCTCCTCCTCAGTGGGCCTGGGGCTCCATATATCACATTTATTTGGCTGCAGCGAGCTCCAGGCTGGCTCTCCTCGTTCAGCACCAGGCTGAGGTGCTTTTCTGTTTTCCATACTCATGCTGGTGCACTTGAATTATTCACTCCGTTTCTCAGAAGCAGCATTAAGAATGTAATCTTCTCTTCATAAATCCATTGGAAGACTCTTAATAATGTAAGCCTTAGTGGAGCCTCCCAGCCCTGCAAAGGGAGGAGTGAGCTTTTCCTTAGGGTTTCCAATGGCTCCCCTGCCTCTGCTGTGACAGAGGGAAACCCGTTCCCTAGAGAGAGAACAAGTCCTAAAGTCCTAGCTTCTGAAAGATTTCAAATGTTCTCTTCCTCTTCCTCTTCCTCTTCCTCTTCCTCCTCTTCCTCTTCTTCTTCTTCTTCTTCTTCTTCTTCTTCTTC
>VZRX01004648.1:0-13125 GCA_013398075.1 Notiomystis cincta | reverse complement strand
GATGGGATGGGATGGGGCTGGGATGAGCCTGTGACAGGCAGCAGGGCGAGCTGGCCGGGGCAGGGCTGAGATGATGAATTGCTCTCCATCACCCCCTGTCCCCTCCCAGGCCAGCCAGGACCAGACTCTTATTTAGCTGCCATTTATCTTTCTTTGGCCCGGTCAATAAAGATGAACACAACAGTTGTAAGGATCGATTGCAATTTTTTATCATTTTCAAGCATGAAGGAGCATTTCTGACATAAAAACAATATTCGGGGTGTACTTGTTCTGCTTTTTAATTGCAGTTCAAGTGATCAACTGAGCTGCTCTGTATGCCCAGGAGTTTTAATCCTACAGTAGACCCAAGCTATCAAGAAATCATTTGTTATCTCAGATGAAGTGTGCTGTTTGTTGGCTCAGGTCTTCCTTTGAAATTCATTCAGATTCTCTTTTAGAAATAAACTCCTCATAATCCAGAGATGAAGTTTTGTTTTCCAAGTCCTCCCAAATCCTCCAGATAAAAGTGCAGTGGTCATTTCCCTAAATACAGATTAAAAATGGTGTTGTAACATCATTTCATCACTCTCCAGGTAAAGGCAGACATTTCTTATCCTCATCCCTGGCAGTGTCCAAGGCCAGGCTGGACGGGGCTTGGAGCACCCTGGGATGGTGGAAGGTGTCTCTGCCCATGGTTTGGGTGGGACTGGATGAGTTTAAAGTCCCCTTCCAACCCAAATCCAGTGGCTTTGGCCCAAAGATGACGAAGATATTGCAGTAAAATTGAGTAAAAGATAATGAAGATATTGCAGCAAAAGTGGTGCCTTTTCCAGAGCCACCCTCAAAGTGAACAGAGAGAAACAGAAGCTGAAAGAGAAGTTAAAGAGAACTTCAATTTTCATTTGAAATCCATCCACTTCGCCCTGATACATCCAGAGAGCCACAGAAAATATAAATAATTCCAAAAGGCAGGAGGAGAAGAATGAGACCTGACCATGGCTGAAAGCATTTTCACCACATTTGCCACTGAAATAATTTTCCCTGAGCAAAAGCTGGGAGCAGGAGCTTCTTAAAGCTGGAGGAATAAGAGGAGAATTATTTCTCTTGACAGCTCTGATTTCAAAGGTCTGTGTAAGAAAATAAATTCCTGGAGCCCCTCAGAAGGTCACTGTTTTGTCTGCATGGGGGACCTCAAAGCACGAGTACACATTTCACTCTGGGCTGAAAAGCTTCAGATTTGCAGCCAGGGAAAGTTCTGAGAGATCCTGTGTCATCCAAGCTGATAAAAGATTATCAAAAGAACCAGGAGAACTTGAGATCCCTCATTTAATTTCACCAGAGATACTTCACCTATATGCACTATTTTATTAAAACTGTAGTGAAACTGTTTTTACTGCAGGCAGACCACGACTTATTTTGGCATTGAATTCTTGCTTTTAAACCCCTGGGCTCTTAAAAGTCCTGAAGAGATTCATTATGAGAGTGACATTTGTGCAATCTATTTAATTTTTTTTTAAATTAAATTTAATAGTTACGTAGTTAACAGTTGATTTGACAAAGCAGAAAAGACTTTTTGACTTGCATACAAAAGAGACAGATCTGCCCTTTGCTTCAAGTTAGTGCTGTGAAAGACAAAAATGAGCCCAGCTTGACTCCAGCTCAGCTCAGCACCTGCTCCACCCACCAAAGGAACGAAGGGCTTGGGCTGTTTGGCACCTTTGAGAATCAGGGGAGAATTTTTAATTTAAAGACTTCTCTTTCCTTCTCATCCTCCCCCACGGAAAGACTCAAAGCATCGGCAGGCAAAGATTATCCTGTTCCCTGAATGGCAAATTGGGAAGTTTTCTGTGCCTCTTTTTAAGCCATTTCTGCTGCAGTTAAGCTTCTTTTCTCCCTTAATTGTACTTCTGGCCATTTCATCTCAGTATCTCTAACGAAGCTGTTTGTGGATAATGGGAAGCATTTTGTTTTAATCATCCTGTTGACACAGAGGTCTGAGGGGTCTTAAAAGAGATTTCCAAAGCCACAAAAAAGTTGCTTCACTTATTTTAGTCCAAACTCAAGACTGACCAGGCTGATCCAAGTCCCAATGTCCAGCCTGGCCTTGGACACTGCCAGGGATCCAGGGGCAGGCACAGCTGCTCTGGGAATTCCAGCCCAGCCAGGAATCCCTTCCCAATCTCCCATCCAGCCCTGCCCTCTGGCAGTGGAAGCCATTCCCTGTGTCCTGTCCCTCCAGGCCTTGTCCCCAGTCCCTCTCCAGCTCTCCTGGAGCCCCTTCAGGCCCTGCCAGGGGCTCTGAGCTCTCCCTGGAGCCTTGTCCTCTCCAGGGGAACATTCCCAGCTCTCCCAGCCTGGCTCTAGACCTGGAGCAGCTCTGGAGCCTCCTCTGGACTACAAAGAAAAAGGCAACATTAGAAGAAATAAACTTAAAAACACCCAGTCACGTTTCATCTTTGGAAGTGCCACCAAGTGAGCAAGGAGAGGAGGAATAAGGAAGAAGAAAGAACAAAAAGAGAATAAAGCCATCAACTGTTCTGTGCCTCCACCCCAGTTCCAAATTACATTAAATTACAGCTTTATAAATATGACCATTCCGATGGCATTTTCATTTGAATTTAAAGCCTCTATTTGTCTCTGAATTGATTTTAATAAGCTATGGAAAACCAAGCATTTCACATCAGACAGCTTCCCAAGTAACACTGCATCTTCATTCTGCCTCCAAATGATCTATGGATGAAGGAATTTCTTCTGAAATGTCAGCAGATCAGGCCTGGGCTTGAATTTTTAGATAAGTTATTTTTTATACAAGTTCTGACTGCTCTCATTTGAGCCAGCTGCTCTAGTCAGTCAATTGGTGCAGTTTTTGTTGCAGAGATGAAACTTAGGATGTGCAAATCCACATTCAGGGTTCCTACACAACACTGAGGACTTCTGCTCTTGTTTTTAAATCCTATCCCGAGCTCCTTTTTAATGAGGGGACTGAGTGCCCTCCCTGGGGCTGTCACTGGGTGGATGAGAAAGTTCTCTGGGCTGAAAATCAGGTTTTTATGAGATCTGTGCAAATGGAGCATCTTCCTATTAAAAAATGGTCACTGCCCAAAGCAAACCAGTTTTCCAGTCCTGAATTACAGCATGAAAGAGAAGGACCCAAGAAATCCCTTCCACCACAATTCAGGACAACTGAGGATCAATGGACAGAGCAGGGGATGAGCTTTTACAGAGAGGAGAACTTTTTAATGTGCAATGAGTGGGAAAAGTGGCTGCAAGGCAGGGAGAGGGAATTCAAACTGGAAGAGAAGCCCCATTAAAAAAAAAAGAAGCTGAGGAAGCAACCTGGGATCCTGGACTGAGCCTGCAGAGGACACTCAGATAAGGAAGCTGAGGCTGAGGCAATGATCAGGATTTTGGTGGTGCTTGCCTAGAGCTCCATATTTCAAATTCCAGTGCAATTCTCTCTCTCCTGTCTTTGTAAAACCTCACCTGTCCCTGGTGTCCTGGGAGAAGCTGGGCCAGGACCAGGCCTGAACTGATGGGAGGGAGGGCTCTGGACACCCCAAACCACTCAATCCCTGTTTCTCCAGAGAAATAAAACCCAAAAGGTATCCAAAGGTGTTGAAAATGCCCCAAAAACCTGGTCTAGTGGAAGGTGGGAAGGTGTCCCTGCCCATGGCAGCTTGGAATGAAATGATTTTTAAGGTCCCAGACCAACCTGTGATTCCATCAACCAAAGGAGGGACACGTGCTGTGCCTGGCAGAAAGAAAATCACTTCTCACCAGTGTTTGCTTGATTCCAGGATGGGTGTTTGTCAGAGATTTCAGTGATATTTGAAGATGTCAAAGACATTGTGTGCAGCAAGTGGGGCAAAATACTTAACTCAGTTATCAGCAGAAAATGGGGGAAAAGAGAGCGATTTTTGACCTTTTCTTTTGAATTTCTGCTTTTCAGGCACCACTAACTAATGCCTTTAACTGCAACTATTAATGGCTCTGAAGTTTCTCCCCAGCCATGCCTCACTTCCCTTTCCTGCCCTGCTAGAACATCGATCTCTAATTTGTTAACACTCAGAGCTGCCACAGAAAATGAAAACCTTTGTGAAAAGGACAAATCTATTCCAAATTCTTACAGCTATTCAGCCAAGCAGCTAATCTGCATGTAATTGGAGTACTGGTGTTAATACAAATGTGCTTGGGCTTAGAGATGCACCTGAAAATGCACAACTGTATTTATGGCCCCTCCTGAGGACAAGAAACCTCATTTAAATCATTCTTGTTTTTAACTTCCCTTCTCAGCTCAGCCCTGTCACTATTCCATGGTTTAAATTCCTTTAGGAACCAAAGGGGTTATTTCTGCATGACCTAAAGCAGGCTTTGCCCCCCCAAAATGAGTTCTTTGGGGCACACAGGAATGGGAATTGCTGCTGCCAGGGGTGATGCCCAAGAAATGTAAGTTGGGAAATCCCTTCTGTTGGTGGCATTGGGCACAGATGGCAGCACAGGAATAAGGATTTTAAATTCCTGTTGCTAGTTGTTTTTATGGAATTCTTTCTTAAATCCTGGCCCAATGGGACACCCATGCAAAGTAAAAACCACACCACAGGGAATCTTCATCAGCAAACCAGGAGCAGCACGAATCCTAAAATCCTGGAATGGCTGGGATGGAAGGGACCTTTGAGATGCTCCAGTTCCACCCCCCTGCCATGGGCAGGGACACCTTCCCTAGCCCAGCTTGCCCAGGGTCCCATCCAGGAATGGCTGTGACTTCCAGGGGTATTCCAGTGTTTTATTCAGAGCTGTCCACTCTGCACCAATCACTCCAGAACACACAGCTTTGCTACAGCAGCACCAAGTCAGCTCAGCCTAAATCTCCCATTCCATTCCTGCCCAGCTCAGCTCATCCTGAATGAACGATTCCCACAAAGTCCTGAGGTGTTGGAGACTCAAGGGAAGACAATTTGAGGTCATGCATGAAGCTGTTTTGGCAAAACTTCAGCAGAGACAGCTCTGAGTCCAGGACAGCTCTTCCATGGTCTGCAACAGCCACGATTTTAAGGGGAAGTCTCAAATTCACAAAAAATCTGGGGAAACCCCTTTAACCACCACTTGTTTCCAGCTCATCGTGGTCAGAGGCACAGATTCCATAAAAGTGGACAAAAAACACTTCCCTCCAAGGATAGTTAAGGGACAGGGATCCCAAAAAGGATCCCTCCAGCCTTGGAGGACCCCAAAATTCCCACTGCCAAACACACTCTGCTCTGTGTTGGTGCTGAAGCTGCTCTGAGCAGGTGCTTGGACCTCCCAAGTCCCCTGGCAGTTGGAACAACCCCATAAATATGGAAACTCAGATCTGCTATCAGGGTGAAAATCTCTTTTGGCTTGTAGATGTGCAATCTGCTCTGCAGCTGGAGGTGAAATTCATCTTGTGGCAGCAGCCCAACAGAAAGAATCACAGATTAGCTCTGTCTTCTTTCAAATCAATGGAAAATAGCTGGCTTTAGCTCTGTTTATTAGATCTCCCCCACCACTGCTGCCTGAGATTGGCTGCCTTGGGCCATAATGAGTGCAGGATTACCATTTTTTGAAAAGCACAAATAACACTCACACGAGAGAGACCATGAATAAAGTTGCTGAAAGAAATTCTAAAATATTCTGTCTCTTTCAATCCAACAGCTCTGGCAAAAGTGTCACTGCACAGGCTTGCTGCTGTCTCTCTCTTGCTGCTTTAATAAGTTTTCTCTCTGGTTTTTGGAGCTGATATTTGTGGGATAAGTTTGACCAATCCTATCAAATCCTCATTTTGTGGAATTATGAGCTACAGTATCCAAGCAGGATGAGTTCAGTATTCAGAACCACTTTTAATATTTGCATTTGGTCAGAGCAATGAACTTATTTGGATGTTGCAGCCACAAATACTCTGAATTTTGGTGTCGCTGTCAGGTGATATTTTGATGGTGGATATTTTTGCAGGAGAACAAAGAAGGGGTGAATATGGAGAGGAGATTTTTCACTGTGCAAAGCTCATGATCCAAATGGAAAAAGCCACAAGAAAATGCAGAAAATCTGATATTGACTGACTGACAGCTGATGCTGCTACAACAAAAGCCAAACTGTGACAATCTCTGTATCAATACCTGAGATATTTGTTATTGGTGATGAGATTCCAAAACAGAGATCTGTTTGGGTGATGGTGAAGCAATTATAGAACTTCAAGGATGGTCTCTGGCAGCTGCTTTGAAGACCAGGTGAGAGCAGTGAGGAGGAATCAGCACTGCTACAACAAAAATGCTGAGGATATAAAAAATCCCTGATGGAAACCAATGTAGGTCTTTGTTTAGATGAGTGATAAGCACCTGAATCCAAGAAAACTGCATTTTCCACTCAGATTAGATGGAGACCTCTGCTCACATTTAGTGAGGCAAGAAAGGAAATGAGCTCTGAGCACGTTTAAATGAAAGGAATGGGCAGATTTTTCAGTGCTCTTCCAAGAGTGGATCCCAGCAGACCCACTGTGCTCAGGAGCTGCCTCCTGAAGGAGCAGCAGCCACAACTAAGGCAGGTGGGCTCTCCCTGAAAACCTGCTCAGATAAATTCCAGGACCTAGGAAAATGAAAGCATGACAAGGTGGAATTATCAGCACCAAACACATTATCTGGGAGGTTAAAAAGTCCCTGATTGCTCTCAGTAAGGCAAAACCCACAAAATTCCTAAAGCTGGATGATACACGAGGCCAAATCATTCCAACACAGACTCCTCAAACAATCCTAATTTGTAACTATGTTTTGTGCCCTCTGAAGATGATTCCCATTACTTCCAGGCTCTTTTTTCCTGCATTCCTCATGGGTTCTGTTTATTCCCACTGCCCATTCCCATCTCCCTCCTGCAGAGCATCACTGAAGCCAGAGCTGTTATTCTGCATTTCAGCCACCCCACAGGTATTTGGGGGATGTTGTGTCCTACAGATGGATTTTTTCCCACTGTAACCTTTATTTTCCCTTCCATTCCAAGTGATCCCTTGTGCTGGACACCTGCATTTCTCCAGGCATCCACAGACAGACATTCCACCTTTTCCCTCCTTGGCCTGAACAGATTTTTAGTTGTTTTTGTGAATGCATTTCATGTCACTCACATTGTCCCTCCACCACAGCCTTTTCTTTTCACAACCTGTGAACACAGCATTTCCCTGTTCAAGGTTATAAAGGGTCTGCCAGTCCCTGTATCCATCCTGGAATTTGTCTTTTAGGGTGGGATTCACTCCTGGAAGTGTCCAAAGCCAGGCTGGAAGGGGCTTGGAGCACCCTGGGATAGTGGAAGGTGTTTCATCCATGGAAGTGGATGGGATTTAAGGTCTCTCCCAACCCAAACCACTCTGAGATTTACCAAGACACCACAAATGCTCTGTTACACCCAAATAACAGCAAAAGAACACCTCACAAACAGAGAAGAACTCCACATTGCAGTTCTTTCAAAAAGCCACAAGCACAACCACAATCCTTTAAAATTCTTCATTCCACACAGCAACAGGTCCAGCTGATAAATCCCATCCCTGCACTGATCACTCTGCTAACACATGGAAATACTTCTAAGTTTGGATTTCTGTATTTTACTTTATAAAGTATGAGAGCATTGAGGATGAAGTTGATATAATCAATTTTTTTTTCCCTTTTCTCCCTCCAAAGTGACTCTCAAAAGCTCCCACACTTTTGATCTGGTGAACTACAGAAAAAACACCCTTTTTGCTACTACAAAATCTGGAATTACCTGGCAGGGACAATGCTCTCAGGCACAGGGTGGGAGTTTTGGGATTGTCCTGACAGCAGGAATTGTATTTCTGGCACCTGCACCCTGAAATTTTCCATTTATTCTGTCTTTAAATTCTTAAAGCCTGGGCAAGGAGAGGAGTAAAACACTGCCAGTAAACTCAGTCACAAAAAAAGAGGTTCACGTGTCTGAAAACTTTTAATTGCATCAAGTACTCAATAAAAAAATATCAAATGTCCCCTCAGTGTCACTAAATCCTTGTTGTGTCAACTACTGGTAAAACTCCCACTTCAAAAATATTCCACACACTGCACAGTACCAACACACACAGCATTCTACACCTGATTTTCCAATACAGAAGCACAGGTCTTGTAAGGATTTTTTCAGTTTTTCATGAAGTTCTTTCAATTTTACAAGTACCTGAAATAATCTCCTGTCAGTTCATGGCAACAATTCAAAGAAAAAAATTCACTGAAGTTTTCTGAATTTGAAAGGGTCATTTTCTGCTTTTTAAAAAGCCTTTTAAAAACCTCCAATTTCTAACAAAAAGAAGCCCAACCTCTACTATTATCCAATAACTCATCTCACCTATACACAGCATAATTTTGTTTTGCTCAGTTGAGATCCCACTGAAAAACTCCTGCCTGCTCAGCAACGAGAGATTCTCAAACCATCAGCAGCATTCTGCACATTATTTTAAACATATAATTAGAGAAAGTTTCCAAAAAATTCAGTGACAGCAGCAGCAGAAACCTTTCAGAAGGAAGGAGGCTCATGAAAGCTGTTTGAAAGGTGCCATGAATACAGTCTGGGCTGGATTTGTTTCACAGGGTGTGTTTGTCTGGCAGGGAATTATTTAGAAGTGTAAAGTCAGAAAATATTGCACCTATTCAGTGGAATTAGAGGGACATGGGAGGAAAGATATCAACAGTTTTTAATTTGAACACCAGAATGGAACAGCTTCAGCTACAGGGAACTGCACTGAGTAAGAACAGACAGAGCTCCTGAGCTCTGGCACACAGGGAATGGCATTCCCTGGAAAAAGGCTTTGATTTCACCCTGGGGCTCTTCTCTTATTCCAAAACAACTTTTATTTTCTTCTTAAAGAATCACAGAATGGTTTGGGTTGAAAGAGACATTAAACCTCATCTCATTCCAGCCCTGCCATGGGCAGGGACACCTTCCACTGTCCCAGGCTGATCCAAGCCCTGTCCAGCCTGGCCTTGGACACTGCCAGGGATCCAGGGGCAGCCACAGCTTCTCTGGGAATTCCAGCCCAGCCAGGAATCCCTTCCCAATCTCCCATCCAGCCCTGCCCTGTGGCACTGGAAGCCATTCTCTGTGTCCTGTCCCTCCAGGCCTTGTCCCCAGTCCCTCTCCAGCTCTCCTGGAGCCCCTTCAGGCCCTGCCAGGGGCTCTGAGCTCTCCCTGGAGCCTTCTCCTCTCCAGGGGAACATTCCCAGCTCTCCCAGCCTGGTACAGAGCAGAGGGGCTCCAGCCCTAGAGCAGTTCCATGGATTCCTCTGGATCTCTCCAGGTCCTGCTGTGTCCCCAGGGCTGGGGCAGCTCTGCAGGTGGGGTCTCACCTGAGAGGGCACAGGGACAGAATTCCCTCCCCTCTCACTCTTTACTGAACTGAACTGAACAGAGCTTCCAAACAGCATTTTTTTTTTTGGTGTGCTGTGTTCCCCTCCTGCTTTACCTGCTGAATGCAAAGCTCTCAAAACTGAAACCCAGCAGGAGATGGGAATGAGAAAAAGAGGGAAAATCTCTGTATTATTGCAGTAATCCCCAGAAGCCACACACACATCCAGCCCCTGACGCTGCTGCAAACCCCACAAAGTAGGGGTTGCTGGAAACTGATGCCTGAGGTATTTCAGTAGCACCCAAAACATCCTTAATATTCCATTTTGTAACCTGCACTGTGCAATTTCACTGCACCAAGCACCAAATCCACGTGAAACAGGGGCTGCCCGATAAGAAAAACAACAATTCCCCATGTTAGAAGCTGGAATCTGATCCAAAAAGGGAAGCAGGATTCACACATCAGACAAGGAGTGCCAGAAGTGAGTGAAGAGTCATTCAAAAGCACACCCTCACAAGCTGAATAGAATGGTTACAGAAAAAGATTGCACATTTTAACTCATGTCTCAGGACAATGATTTGTGTGCTGCCCCCTTGCACAGAATTTATCAGGGAATTCACTCAATATCATTCCACTGATGATTTATCAAGGAATTCACTCAATATCAGGATTATTCCACTGCTCTTCTTTTGCCTGGAGAAAGTGAGGCAGTGAAAAAATGGTGAATTTCCCAAGGGATGAAACAGAAGCAGTTCCAGTGAGGTCCTGGCAGAGATTTCCCAGAGCAGCTGTGGCTGCCCCTGGATCCCTGGAAGTGTCCAAGGCCAGGCTGGAGGGGGTTTGGAGCAGCCTGGGACAGTGGGAGGTGTCCCTGGGGTTGGAACTGGGTGAGTTTTAAGGTCTTTTCCAACCCAAACCACCCTGGGATTCCATGATTCTCTGAACTCCTGAAATCCATAGGAAGCTTGGCATGAACAGACATCAGAGCTGGCACAGAACAAAAATTATCTGTAGTGCTTTTAAAAACACATATGGGATCAAACACCAGGAAATATTCAGTATTGTACCTCAGTCTGTGGGAAGCAGGGAATATCTGCTTTGGGTTTTAAGTTGATAAATATATAGACATTTTTTGTTGCAGGAAAAAAAATCTTTGAAGTGGATTAAAGTGGTACCAGATATGAAAAACAATCTTACCTTATTAAGGTAAAATTTCTACACCAATCCTAATTCTTTTCTGAGAATCCAATAAATGTTTGAACTCCTCTGCTATGCTGCATTTGGATTTGTTTCCCAATTTCCACAGCTCTGCTTTGGGGTCTCCCTGTGCATAAATCACCTGAGTGATTATGGCCTGCAAAGGGTTAAACTCCCTGACATGGGGGGAAAATAAAGATTTCTGAAGTGGCAGGGGTGGTTTCAAACACATGATTATCCTCCCCTGTCTCAAAAGGAAAGGCCTTCAGAGGCACAGCAATACACCTGTGAATAGATGGGCAGTGAAAAGTGGCAGCTCTCAGGTCTGGAAATGCTTTTTGCTTCCAAAGGAGTGGGATGTGGGACCTTTCCTTTCTCTCTGACACACTGAGGGGGCTGAACAAGCCACCAGCACCAGCATTTGTGTCCCCAGTGCCAGCTCTGAGGGTCCCTCCACTTCTGCCGTGCCCAAATCCCAATTAAAACCAAGATTAACGAGGAGCTCAGCCGAGCAGAGCTGGTATCAGGCACAGAACCCACGAAGAGGGTGGGAAAAAGGTAAATCAGGGTGAAAAAGAGAAGAAACTCCCACCTTGGAAGGACTGGTGTAAAAATGACATGTTATTTTTCTAGGAGGATGTCACAGACACAGAAACTCCATCTCTTCTCTTCTGAAGGAATGGGCAGCAGGGATTTTAAACCAAGACCAGTTGGTTTTGCTCATTAAAGCAAAATTTTGGTTGAAAAGAAGTTGTCACCAGTCTTGTCATACACTCTGATTTTCTCTTTTCTCTCCTATTTTCTCCAGTTTTCCTCCTACAACTCCCTCTGGTCATCTTCAATTAGAGTTCCTCCTCCCAGTTTTAAATTTATTGGTTTTGTTTCGGGGGAGTTTCACAGAAGAGAGAAAAATACCAAATTTTACAATTCTGTAGTGAATTCTCAAGGCAGAAGAAAAACCTCTACTTAAACTTTCACTGCTGTGGCAGAGCCTGGCCAAAGCTGGGATCTGAGCCACAAATAAAGTCAGAAAGAGCTGGTACAGCTCCCTTCTCTCTGCACTGGGGTCTCATCCCAGGATTTGGGCTCAGCTCCCCAAAAATCCATTGCTGCCAGATGTCAATGGTCCATCTCCAGCTCCTCTGGCTGCAGAGATCCCTCTCTCCACTGAAGACCAAGCTATTAATAAATTGTTTTTCAACTTAGATTGGATTGATCATTTCTTTTCAAAATCCCTTTTCCCATCATTTACTCATTACCCGCCTCCTCCTGGTTTAAGAGGACAT
Source organism: Notiomystis cincta (assembly GCA_013398075.1). Classification (NCBI taxonomy): domain Eukaryota; kingdom Metazoa; phylum Chordata; class Aves; order Passeriformes; family Notiomystidae; genus Notiomystis; species Notiomystis cincta. Next base: position 1,320 of record VZRX01004648.1, on the reverse strand, counting down.
TTATTGCCTTCTGCATTTATTGTGCTGGCAAAGAGAAACCTTCAGCAGCATTTCCTGGGGATTCTCTAATTTATCCATCAGTTATGGGACTGGGCTATTTTTAGGGGCAGGAAAAATTAAAATATCACTCAGAGTGACAGCAGTGAAAATGAAGGCAGCGAGTCCTCCTGTAATAAAGGAGGAGTATTCCTGTGATTCCATGATTTCAGCCGTTGGGTTTGAAGGATTATTTACAAAAAAACCCAAAAAAACCCCACCAAAAAAGGCATAATTTCTCATAAACATTATTGCTTTATAATGAGAGTAATTATGAACTAATGTTTAGGCAAAAAGGGTCTGTTTTCCTCTAATCATAAAATCATTAAGGTTGGAAAAGCCCTCAGAGTTCATCGAGTCCAACCATCCCCAGCACTGCCAGGGCCACCACTGAGCTGTGTCCCTGAGTGCCACATCCACAGGGATCCCTCCAGGGATGGGGCCTCCCCCTCTGCCAGGGCTGGACAGCCCTTTCCAGGCAGGAATTTCCCCAAAATCCACCCTGAGCCTGCCCTGGCCCAGCCTGAGGCCGCTCCCTCTCCTCCTGTCCCTGTTCCCTGGGAGCAAAGCCCGACCCCCCCGGCTGCCCCCTCCTGTCAGGGACTTGTGCAGAGCCACCAGGTCCCCCCTGAGCCCCCTTTTCTCCAGGCTCAGCCCCTTTCCCAGCTCCCTCAGCCTCTCCTGGGGCTCCACACCCTTCCCTGGACACTCTCCAGCCCCTCCAGATCTGCCTTGTCCTGACAATCCCAGAGCTGCCCCAAGATCTGAGGTCCCTCAGCAGGGCCAGCACAGGGGAATGGTCACTTCAATTTAGAGCTGTATTAATTTTAATGATATTATCTCAACAAAGAAATCCTGCAAAGCACCTCCCTGAGGGTTGCTTTAACACAGAGTTAACTTAGCAGAGGATTTGTTCCCAAACTTCAGCTTGTGACGGGAAGATGGTGGGAGGAGAGAACAGACCCGGGCGAGGCGAAAGCTGCTTATTCATTAACTCCCCATATGTTAAAACATTTTGCCATATCCTATGCAAAGCAATAAACACAGCTTTTAACATTCAAATGACAAATTCCTTCAGTTTGTTCCTTTTTGCCTATTTAGAACACTTCTCTCTCGTGACAGTTTTTTTTTTTGCTCCATAAGATGGGGAAGGGGAGAAGCAGAGATGAAGTTACACTCAAAAAACCCCGTGGTCACCATGGGGCTGAGGCACTGCTGGAATGTTGGACTCCAGAACTGGGCAAACTTGGCCTCACTGGGATTCCCCTGTCCCAGGCTGATCCA
>VZRX01004647.1:0-110703 GCA_013398075.1 Notiomystis cincta | reverse complement strand
TGACCCATCCCCTCCCAGGAGACGGCAGCGCCACGACAGCCCTGATCTGTCACCTCTGAGGAGACAGCAGCACCACACCTCTGACCCATCCCTTCCTAAGAGACAGCGCCACGACACCCCTGACTTGTCCCCTCCAAGGAGACAGCGCCACGACACCCCAGATCTGTCCCCTCCCAGGAGCCAGCGCCAAGACACCCCAGATCTGTCCCCTCCCCGGCAGCAGCGTCAGGATTTGTCACCTCGGAGAGAGAAGCCGGGGTCCCCGAGCGGGAGGAAGAGCCGAACGAAAGGTGAGTGTCACACGCTGTCCCCATCCCTGGGGAGTCCCCTCCTTCTCTTCCACACTGCCACAGGTGGGTGCTGTGGGCTGGGGCTGGGCTGGAGCAGCTGGCACAGTGGCACTGGCAGGGCTCTGTCCCTGTAGGCACAGCTGGGCGGGAATTATCCCGACCTGGAGCGCCTCTGCTGCAGCCTGGGCTGTGTCCACAGCAGTTCCCTGCTCCTCTCAGAGGGATCAGGACATCCTCACTCTGATTTATCTCCTCCAGGGCGGAGTTCGCCCTCTGGGAAGGACCAGCACAGGTCACGGAGTCCCCCGGAGCGCTCCCCTCGCAGCCGTGACACCAGGGGCTCTCCCAGGAAGGTAAAGGTTGCCCCTGTCCCTTCTGGCTGGGGAAGTCTGACAGCTGCCCAGTTGGGGAGGTGTTTGTGGCTTTAACAGGGCTGTCCCTGCTCTGTCCCTGTGGTTTGGGTCACCCCACTCTCAGGCAGCTGTAAACGTGGGATCTGTGTCATTTCCAGGCTACCACGATGTCATCCGGGGGCAGAGCTGGCCTGGTGTCAGCTGATGTGCTGCGGAGGGAGCAGCAGGAGCTGCGGAAGCACGACAGGAGCACCAAGCACCTGGAAGGTGGGAATGTGGGAACACTGCCTGAGCCCCAGCTCCCCTTCTCCTCCTCTGCCTGGCACTGGTGGGGAGTGACCCTGTGGAGCTGCAGCTGGGAGCCTTGGCCAGGGTCACTGTTCCATGTGGGGATTTCAGAGCAGTGCCAGGGAAATCACAGGGAGGGTGATTGGCTTTTCCTCTGCAAGTCTGAAGGAGCTGATGTGTAATCAGAGAGCTCAGGGTCTGTGTGGGGCTGCAGGGAAAAGCCGAGCTGAGATCTGCCTGGCTTTGGGTGACAGGCTCTTTGGGAGATCAGGACAAGCAAAAGGAAAGTCACAGTTAGAGTCACTGGCTTGTCTGGAGGTGACAGAATGTCCCAGCACGTGTGACTTGAGGCTCTGTCCCTGCCAGAGGAGTCCCGGAACGCTCAGACCGTGTTCCGGGACAAGTCCGGCCGCAAGAGGAACCTGGCCCAGGAGCAGCTGGAGCAGAGGATGAAGGCTGAGGCAGAGTCCAAGAGAGAAGAGCAATATGCCAAGTGGGGAAAAGGGTGAGTAAGGGGCTCCTAAGCACAGTCCTTGGGCCTCCCATCTCCTGGTTTTGGTTCGGATCTGCTGCCAGACTGGTTGTGTTGCATTTCACTTCATTCTGAGGTTGAACCTGGGACCAGCACGTGTTCCACGTGTCTTAAAACCCCCTCCTGTGCTCGAGGGAATGCTGCACAGGCAGTGGGAGTTCAGAGGTGTGACCCACCCTGCAAATGCAAGGAGTGATGTCTTGGCTTTGGGTGGCACTGTTTTGCAGGCTGGCACAGGAGAGGCAGCAGCAGCAGAACGTGGAGGATGCCATCAAGGAGATGCAGAAGCCCTTGGCCCGTTACATTGATGACCAGGACCTGGATCAAATGCTGAGGGAACAGGAGAGGGAAGGAGACCCCATGGCTGCTCTCATCAAGAAAAGGAAGGCCAAGGAGAGCAAGGAGAAAGGTTTGGCTCTGGGATGACACTCGTGTGTGGTTTAAGGCCTCAGCAGTGTGGAAATGCAGCTGCTGTTCAGTAAACAGCCAAAGGCTGCTGGAGCAGCTGAGTCCTGGCGTCTCTGGAGCTCCTGGCTTGTTGTAACCTGTAACAGTTACCATGAGTTGTTAGCTGGGAGAGCAGGGCCTGGTGACTGAAAACTCAGCAGTTTGTCCAAGGGAGCCTTTGGGAGCTGTAGCTGTGCTCTCTCCCTGTACCTACCTGGGTGGGTGAGGATGTGACCTCCTGGCTGTGCTGAAAACTGCTGTTCTGCTCTCTCTGTTCCAGAAAAACCCAGGTACAAGGGACCAGCACCTCCACTCAACAGGTTTAACATCTGGCCTGGGCATCGCTGGGACGGCGTGGACAGGTACTTGTTCCTGTTGGAATAACAGTAAAAATGAAGGAGTTTTGCCTCAGGGAGTTCCCAGTGTAAAGGTTCCCAGTTAAGGGATGAGTGAGGGTGTTGGCTGGTGGAAGGTTTGGATTGGATTGAATGGGATAAGTTGCAGATGGGTGATGGGACAGAAGGGACGAGGGGTTGTGAGGAGCTTTGGCGGCACCAACTGTTGGTGAGCACAGATCCGGGAGGAAACTGAGCCTGAGTAACTGAGTGGAACACTTGTAGTGTCCCTGGCAAGTGTTGTGGCTTCAGAAGAGCTCCTGCCCAGCAGCCTCTGTGACCTGGCTGTCCCTTTGCAGGTCCAACGGGTTCGAGCAGCAGCGCTTCGCCCGCATCGCCAACAAGAAGGCGGTGCAGGAGCTCGCCTACAAGTGGAGCGTGGAGGACATGTAGGGGAGAGCTCCTGCAGCCACCCACAGGCAGCACCCCCTGCCAGGGCTGTGAGGAGCAGCCTGCTCTCCCTGGAGCCAGCCCTGTCCTCGGCATTCAGCATCCCACTGGACCATCTTCCAGGAGGCAGGGCTGGGTTTCCCTGTCAGCCACCCTCCAGCTCCCTGCGGAGGACACCGGTTTCTTGTTTGTTTTCTAACAAACTTCTGTTCTATGCCAAATGTTTTGACCTCTGAGGGCAGTCCCCAAGTCTTCAGGTGTCCTAAATCTCAGGTGGAGATCTGCTGAATGCTTGGGCTTGGGAGAGTTACCCTCATGCAGTGGCTCAGTCTGCTCCGGAACTCAGGTTAAGTTGCACTTCTGAACTTTTTGTTATTTTGCCATGTAGATCCCAGAGTCACCAATGTGCAGTAAAGTTCAAACTCAGCTTCTCCTGACCCTGTCCAAGCAGGAAACCGAGCAGGGAATGCTCTGGCACTGGCAGAGCGACCTGCAGTGCTGCACTGGGCAGCAGGATCTTCAGAAGTCTCAGCAATTCTTCAGGGGTCCATTTCTAGTGGAAGTAAATGTGTGAAGAATTAAGACTTAAGACCTGGAATTTCTCCCCTCATAGTCTGGAGCATCTGGTCCCCCCAGACCCCTCTGGATTTGGGGCTGATCTCGTTGCTTGCCCCACACTGCTGCCTGGGGCTCGCTCCAGTGGGGAATGTAACAACCCTTGTGTGATCAGATTTGTCAGTCTCAGAGCTGGAGGCTGGGCAGAGCTTCCCTTAATCCCTGTGTGCCAGAAAGCACTTGTGGAAATAAATACAGTTGTTCTTGTTGAGGTCCCAGGGAGCAGGGATGAAATGCAGGCAGCAGTTTCCATGGAGATGCCTTGGCTGCAGCAGTGGGCAGGGGCCGGGCAGGATCGCTCTTTGCAGGGATTCTCCAGCACTGGGGGGGGTGTGGGTGGGAGGGAGAGCAGCAGAGTCTGCTCTGGAGTGCCAGACTCTTGGGACTTCCCTGTTTTTCATCCCTGTGTAACATTTCCGGCAGCCCTGGAATTGACGTGTTCACCTGTAAATAACACATTTCTTTTTTTACTTGACTCTGCATAGTGGTGGTTTTTCCAAGGTGGGTAAACCATTCCCAGCCCTGTGGCACGTGCTGGGCAGGGGGATGGTTTGGGAGTGGGGTGGTGCTGTGAGGTGGCAGCACATTTCCAGCCTACTCCCAGCCAGGTGCCTTCCAGTTGTGCTTCCCCCTTCTGTCACCAAGGCCCTGTTTCATTTCCCCCATAACCTGAGGCAGCTGCAGCCTTGACAAGTGCAGTTCCACTTGACACACTCGTTTTTGCTCTCACTTAATCTGAGTGCTGCTGGAGATGTAAAGAACCTGCTGTGGAATGATTGGATTCGCCCTCCTGAGCAGGGTTGGATGCTGGTGCCTTCCTCACCTGCTTGGTGACAGTGGCTGCTCTTGCAGAGCCACAGATGCCAGCAGCTGGCTCCTGTCACAGTTGGGACTGTGAGCTGCTCTTAAGGAGGCAAAGCACTTTTAAATGCTGGTACTAAACAAAATGTGTTTAGGACCTGAAAATGGCATCAGGTTCTGCTCTTGCAGCTGATTTTGAAGGCTGGGGGTTTAAAATTTTAGAGTTACTACCCTGGGGACCTCCTCGTTTATCACAGTGCTGGATTTATACATCTGTTACTTGCTTGTTACCAGGTACTTTATTTTTAAGAGCTGCTGTGAGGGTATGGGGGGGCTCAGGTGATGAACACCTCCCTCCCTGATCCCATCCCCGTGTGCTGCCTGGGGAGAAGGCAGCCAGGTTTGTCCCTGTGCCCTTGTTCTGCACCTCACATCTCCTGTCCCAGCTGTGGCCTTGTCTGAGCAGTCCTGGCAGCAAAGCAATTGGAAAACGCTGCAGGATCCTCTGGGATGAGAGGGGTGATGGAGATGGAGCAGTGACACCGGGGCTGGATCTCTTCATTAGTGGTTCTGGAAGGGCAGAGCCCTGGTCTTGGCACCGAGCAGCAATTTTGATTAGCTTTAACCCAAAAAAATGAATATTAAAATCTTAATTTAATTTAAACCACTGTCATTCACAGTCATGGCAAACAGCAAGCAGAGTAATTATTATGCAAATGAGACAGATAGAAAAATGATTAATAATTGTGCAAATTAAAAATTATTGTAAACATCCTGTGACTGGTGATAAGTCGGGGAGGAGCATGCGGGGGAGGCAGCGGGGCTCAGCCACCTCCTGCATCCCCATTTCCTCATTAGTGGGATCAGCAAACCAGGAGCCCAGTGCTGCTTGGGGGAGGCTGGGCCGGGCTCAGAACCTGCTCCAGCTCCTGTCTCTTTTGTCAGAAAAGCTGGGTTTAAGCCATTCCCTCCTCTTTGGAGTCCCTGTGCTCCTGCCACTGCCTGTGTCCCTCTGGAGCCTGCCAGGGGATCCCAGCCACATTCCCTGTGCCTGCTAATGACCCTCAGAGCCCCCCCCAGCAATTACCCAGCTGATTTGTCTGCTGTTTCTCTGCTAATTGCACAGCTGTATTTCCCCCCCGTTTTCCTTTTCCACGTTTTCCAGGGAGCAGGATAATTCCAATCCCAGGCTCTCGCTGGCTCCTGGGCTTCCATGGGCACTGCTTGTGTCAAGGACGAGCAATTAAGCCTGGCCTCGTGCAGCGTAATTAGATTTTTGTTGATGAGCTCATGGTAATGTGTTTAGTTTAGATGAAGGGTTTAATTCCTGGGGTGCGACAGTGCCTGTCCCCGGGAGCCCTGTGCCCAGGGGAGTGGGGCTGGGGCCAGGGGACCCTCGGCCACCCCTGCCTGTCCTGTCACCCCTCCCCACGAAGGTGGATGTGGCCTCTGCCCCCAGCTGCCTCTTGGCTGTTGCTTTTTGAACCGCTCCAGCAAAGTGGGTTTTGGCAGTGTTGTGTTATTGCTCCGTTTCCTGCTGAGTTCTATTATTTTTTAATTAAAAAGAGCCCGAGATTTGTCATTTAATGTCTCTCTAACCGGCAGCAGCTCCAGGCTGCAGGTGCTCAGCAGAGCTGGTGGCTCCCTAAATCATCCTGGGCTTCCATCACGGAGCACCTGGGCATGAGGGCACAGTGGGGCCCCCCAGGGCACTGACACCCCCATTTCTTTTTGGGGGAGAAGAGTTTTCCCTGGTGACTCCACCCCACAGCAGGGCTGGGAGTGAGAATCCCTGAGACTGGCAGGTTAGTGATTGTATATGCATATGTGCACTTTCCCTAATTATGGAATAATTAGGGACACGCAGAGATAAAAATTACTAATAATATTTACTCTAGACTCTATTTTTTTTTTCAATAACCTCTCTCTCTCTTCCTCCTTCACCGAGTCTTGGTGGAAATAACTTTGCAGATCCCAGTTAATGAATATTTGTAAATGCAGGAACATTCGGCGCCGGAATATCCAGAGGGCATCCTCTCTCTGCCTTGTAATTTTTTTTTTCACCAGATATTTAATATTTATGCTTCCACAGCCTCGTGAATAAAGAGCCACCCGCAAACCCCCAGGAGCTCGGGGGCCGGGATATTTATGGCGCTTCCTCTTTTCCTTTTCAATTACAAAGACACCTCACATAATTAAGTGCTAATAACCTTGTTAATCTAAAATTGATACTCTTTCTCCTGGCTATCTCTTAATAGAATTAAAAACAGATTAATAATCAAGGGAAGGAGACACTGAACACAATTCAGGGAGAGGGGGCCACGCTCCAGCCCCTCCTGATGCTGCTGCCAGCAGAGCCAGGTTGGGATGGGCAGCACCAGGAACGGGGCTGGCAGGGAGCTGTGTTCTCCCTCGTGCTCTTTACGCAGCTTAAATTTTTAAGACAAACAGCCATGTAACACCGTCTCCTAATGAAACTGTTTTATGTTAATTAATTATGTATCAAGGCTCATTTTCATGCGCAGCCCGGCTCCGCTTCCCCTCCGCCGAGCCTTTGATCTGTCAGAGGCTAAACGGGAGATAAATAATCAAATTGAGAAGCAGCCTGGATGGAAATAAACATGTTTTAGATGCGTTATCTGGCGGGTAGAGCAAGGCCCTGGCTAATGGTGCTCACGGTTCAGCCACGCTCGGCTGCACACCCGGGGCGTGGGAAGTTTCCTGTGCCTCAGTGTCCCCACAGCCTCCCCTGGGGACAACACCGTGTCCCCATCATGGAATGGGGGTCTCTGTGTGTGTCTGCTTGTCCTCCCTCGGAGCAGGAGGCTGCAGAGGAGCCTCACTGCACTAAACTGATGAGGAGTTAAAATTCCACAGCGTTTCTTCCTTCCAGCCTGTGGAAGCTCCAGGCCACAAGTTCTCCGTGCCTGGGATAGTTGGGAGGCTGGCAGTGGACACGGTTTCGGCATAATTTAACACAATCTCTCCCAATTTGTTACACCCAAGCGGAGGCAGATGTGCATCCATATTCATTTTGGAGGAACTTCAGGAATTACAACTTCATCAGCCAAGGCCGCGGCTCCCGAGGGGTGCAGAAGGTGAGGATGGCCCGGTCCCCTCAGCTGTGGGGACAGGGAGGGCAGGGCTGGCCCGGGGGGTGCCCACGGCCACAGCCCTGCTGACCTCGGCTGCTCCTGGGGCTGTGGCAGCGCCGGCTCAGGGCACGACCTGTGGGCACCTGCGGTCCCGGGGCCAGGCTGGTGCCCTGCTGTACATCAGGTGTTGCTCACCGGTGAACACCCTGCGGCAGGAATGCCAGACCGCAGCTGAGGAGTGCTTTACAGCCCTAATAACCCGGCACACTTCTGGCCCGTGTGTAATTAGCAGCTAATGGATTTCTCCCTAAAGGGCTGAACGCAGGGAGGGTCCAGCTCCGAGCGCTGCAGCATCCAGGGCTCTGCCCACCCCCGAGGGACCCCCTTCTGATGAGGACACCCATGGGGGACCGTGGAGAGCCCTGGGGAGCAGCGCTGGCAGCAGGGATCCCACCGCAGCAGGAATTGGAGCTCCCGGCGGCTGCTCCAGGCGTATCCTTCCCCTTCCTCCCTCATCCCGCTCGGCACAAGCAGCTCCTCGCCCCCGGCTGTGCTCCTGTTGGGATCCCAGCGAGGTTTATGCCTGGAGGCTGCTCAGTTAGAGGATTAGGAGGGAGTTTATTGCATGGCAGCAGCTCTCCGGGGTGTGTGCGTGCTGATGTGGTTCTTTTCTCTCCTGGAGCGGCCGGGCCGTTGGCCAAACCCAGCCCGGAGGAGAGTCCCGTCCCAAGCAGAGGACGCGGGAACACCGCGCCCCTCCTGGGTGCTGCAGGTGAGCGCCCGTGCCCTTCACCTGCGCCTCGGTGGGCAGCGGCGGGGGAGCAGCCTCGGGCGGCTTCCGTGGCACATCCTCGCTGGGCCACCTGCGCGGCAGGGGGCGAACCCAGCCCAGGAACGGTGCCCAGCGGGACCGGCCAGGGCTCTGGGCACGGCCAGGTGTCCCCCTGCGGCCCCCAGCCCCGTGCTGTGCCTGTCACCACCCCCGAAAGCCGCAGCTCCGGCCGCACCCCCGCGTGTCCCGCTGCCGGGAGGCGAAGCCGAGCACGGAGCAATCAAAGGGAGCGCTCAGAGAGCCTCGTCCCCTCCAGTCTTGCCCCGGGCCCTGCCTTTGGGCTTCTGAAGGCTCTGCTCCAGCGGTGTCAGTTCTCATTAATCCACACATCAAAGCCGGAGCTGCCAAACATCCTTGGGAGGCTGTGGGGATTCCTCAGCAGAGAGGCACGTGGGAGGCAGAGGGGCAGCGGTGCAGGGGGCTCGGGGGTGGCTGCCCAGGGCAGAGCAGGGTCCCTCGGGGCACGTGGGGGGCTCTGACCCTCCAGCTCAGGCCCATGGAGCCACGAGGGAGCTGCCAGGGAAGGTGTGGGATGTCCCTGGCCAAGGATGTAAAGTAACAGGACTCAGTGGCCCGGTCTGGTTGAAGCCTTGGTGATCGCTCAGCAGTTGGATTTGATGGTCGTGGAGGTCTTCTCCAACCGAAATAATTCCATGTTTCTGTGGAGGAAAGGCCTCCCTGCAGCAGCACCTCCCACGTGTCCCAGGTGTGCAAGCAGGGCAAAGAGATTTACCAGGAGCACACACACAGGAGCAGAGGAGGTGCTGCTGCTGCATCCAGAGGGGGATTTGCCTGCCAGGGTCCTCTCTGTGCCACTGTCACTGCAGCCTGGGATTCCCTGCTCGGCTCTGGTGTGGCTCAGCACCCTGCCAGTGAGCTAATCAGGTCAATGCATTTTTAACAGGGCATAGGAAATCTTTATATTTTTTGTCAGGCTCATTCTTCTCGCCCGTCTCTCTGTGGGGGCTGAATTATTTAATGCTGAATATCAAGCAGGGCCGGCTTCCCTGCGCCGCTGCTGACGGTGCATTTTAGGGCTGCTGAGATTGGCAGGTGGCTGCTCTCCGAGCTGGGCCCGGGGGGAACCATTGTAGCAGCAGATTACCTGCTTGCAGCCAGATTTATGGAACAACTTGGGACCTTCTGGGCATCTGAATAAGCGGGATAGGTTTGGGGAAGGGATGAGCAGTGGCAGAACAGGGTGCTCACAAATCACACCATTCCCTGTGTCCCCAGACCATCTCTGTGTGCAGTGAGCACATCAGCTGGAGCTCAGGAGCTGATTTCCATGCTGGGAAAGGCTGGGAGAGCAGGACAGGGGATCCAGCAGCCTCAGCCCAGCACATCCCTGGTTTAGGGCACTGCAGTGGGCTGGGTGGGGGCACAGGGGACGTGTGACAGTGGGCACAGGAGCACCCGTGGGCACACAAACACAAAGGGCTGCTTTGTGTATCGGGGTTTATCTTTCCCATTAATGGCTTTCTAAATTGGTGGCAGTGGAGCAAAAAACCCAATCTGAACTCGAAGCATGCATGATTACTATTGTAATAACCTTGGCTAATAAGAATATGATGTGGTGTTAGGCTGGGAAAGAAAACACATTTCTCATTAGCTTTTTGATTAATTACTCCACATAATTTCCTAGGGGGACATGCCTGGGACTGATTGCCTTTGCTTTTGACGCGTGGAAGTGGTTTACCTTAAGTTAATAATTTTCTCGGTGACATTTTAATGGCAGGCCTCAATTAATCTCCAGTCACTGGGCAAAGGGCAGGCCCTGGCCCTCCCTTCACTCCTCTGGGGGTTCAGGGCAGCCCCAGTGCCCACCCTGCTCCAGGATGGGGCAGAGGAGCTGCCTGAGGGTGAGTCTTAAGGTCAGGGTTGGGCTCCAAGATCCTGGAGCTCCCTGCCCTGCCCCACACGTGATGCTCTGGCTTCTCAGGGCTTTAAATACCTGGGAATGCAACAGCTGTGCAGCCCCATCCTCCCCCAGCGCTGCCAGGGATCCAGCTGTTCCCAGGCATATGTTTACATGGCCTGGAAGCGACCGATTTCCTTCCGTGCCTTATAATATAAATATTTTACAGGAGCTAAAATATTCAACACTCGTTTGATGTTGCCACATGGAGTGGGATCAAATGAGGGTGGGAAGGAGGGGAAAACAGGAGAGGGGAGCAAGCAGAGACTCATTTGTTTCCCTGCCTGAAAATGGAATGCTGCTGCATCTTTCTGCATCAGGAAATTACCCAGAACAGTGATCCCTGCTCACTGCTCCAGGAGCAGGTGCTCGGCTGGTGCTGGTGCAGCTCCCCATGGGGCTGTGTCTGATGTGGCTGCAGGGGTGGGACAGTCCCAGTGGCACCTCCTGCACCTGGAATGTGCATCCCACGTCCCAGGTGCATCCAAAACCCACCCTGCACTCTCCAGCTGAGCCTGTGCTCTGCACAAGCCTTGAAACATTGGCAGGTCCAGCCAAACTCCTACTAAATGAAGCATCAGGGTAATTCCAGGCCTTGCCCTGCTATCCCGGCAGTCCTGGGGCTGGGATGGAGGGATGTGGGATGTGGGATGTGGGTGGGCACAGCCAGGCAGCACCCCTGGGCATGCTCACCTGGGGCAGGTGCTGGCCAGGAGAAGAGGCAGCAATATTTATGTTTCCATCCAAATGCATGGATCAAAGCCGACACTTTAATCTGTTCAACAACATCTCAAGGATAAAAAAGTTGCAGGCAAATCACAGGCCTAAATTGGCAATATATTTCTGCTTGTCAGTTGACAAATCACTTTACAAACCCCTTCTGCATCTTCCCAGGGTCCCTGGGTGTGCTGGTTTGGGATGTGCCAGCCTTCATCCCTCTGTGCCACACTCCTCCTCAGGAGGAATGTGCTGGGAGCTCAGGGCAGGGTTTGGCAGCAGTGGGTGAGTTGGGGCTGCTGGTGCTCAGGTTTTCTCCCTGGCCCAAACCAGTGTTTTTCACTCACATTTTACTCCCCTCCAGAGCCACAGCATGGTTGGGGACGTGGCTGCCCCCAGCCCACCGTGGTGATCAGGGCACAGCTGCCCTGTGGATGCAGTCCAGATTCCAGTGGAGCAGCTGAGGAGTCCCTGCCAGACACGGCTCAGAGCAGAGGGATCCTGCAGGGAGACAGCACTCAGTGCCAACGGGTTTTTCTGCCTTGACTTCTTTTTATTGAGTTTCTTTTTCTCTTCTTTCTCTCTCCTGGCCAGTGCCAGGCCGAGTTGATGAATTATCCCAATATATATTCTGTCTGGAAAGAAAACACATATCATATATATCTTTGACAAGTTATTATTCTTCCTTATCAGAATATGTGTGCATCCAGCCACGCCATAACTCACCCTCCGCGCTGCTCGCGGATCGGGGCGGGGGCAGCGCGGCAGCTCCGCCTGATCCCGAGTGCCCAGCTCGGCTCTGCCTGCGCGGCCCCCGTTGGGATGCTCTGGGCTGGGGGGGACGGGCAGGGCACCGCGTGCCTCCGCCTGCCAGCCGGGGAGGGGGCCTGGGCGGAGGCGAGAGCACCACGTCGAGCTAATTCAGCGCCTGCCTCACCTCCAGCTGATTGCTGCAAATTAAATTTCACGCCAATGAGCCGGAGGAGCCGGCGTGCGGCGCGGAGCGCGGGGGGAGCGGGCGGCTGGCGCGGGCAGGCTGCAGAGCTGGCACCGGCTCCTGCCCCGCTCGGGGGGCACACGGTGCCTCTCCACGCCCCAGTGCTGCCCGTGCCCCCCGTGCTGGCCCTGAGCCCCGGCGCTGCCCGCGCCCCCCGGCCCGCGCCCCGCTTCTGCCCCTACAGGGGCTGTGCCGCGGGTTGGCCAAAAATCAGTTCACAGACGAGCGAGCAAACATTTCTGGTTGTTCCTCGGCGGAATGACAGCCTCAGACTCCGGAATGAAGCCCAGCAGGAGCCCAGCTCTGGTCCGCAGAGGGACGACAGGGCGCGGAGTGCGCGGGGTGCGGGGTGGGCTCTGCGCGGGTGGGAGGTGCGGGACCCATCCAGGTGGGTTCTGCGTGCCGGGACGCAGGGCTGCGAGCAGCGGGAGCGCTCCCGTCCCCGCTGCAGTGCCTTTAATGTCGGACTTATTGAGATAATAACTGCTCCATCTCCGCCGGTTTGAAACATGATCTAATAGGAATCTTACAACAAAAGTTGCCAAGCAGCCAGGCCAGGATTTACTAATAGACTCCGAGCGTGCTGTAACTGAGATGGAAATTAATTTAGTGATTAGGAGATTAATAAATGGAGCAGAGCATATCCTTCCCTTTAAAGGCCGGGAGGAAGCACTGGGATGTGGCATTCCCGTGGTGCCTGCACGGGAAGTGTTCAGATCTTTAATCTCGACGCTTCCTTCCAGGCTCCGGGGTGAGGCTGCAGGAGAAGCTGTGCTGCCTCATTTTCTGTTAAATCCCATCTTCTTCCCCAGGTGTTTGTTAGCATTCTTTTGTCTTCACAGACACCTGAGCCTGGAATCTGGGGAGAAAAATCCTGATCCAGCCACTCCGAGCCGCCTGAACCCGGGACAGTGACAGCACTGGGAGCACATACAGGGAGGGAGCTTGCAGCCTGCCCCTCTTTACTGCTGGTGGTTCTGTTTGGCAGCAGCTATGCATCCATATTTATTGAGGGGAAGGGAAGGAAAAGTGTTGGTAATCCCAGGGAAGTGGAACATCTCGTAATTACCCGGGTGGCTCGGCTGGCGTGGGCGCACTCGGCTCCGGGAGCAGCTCCCGAGCCCCAGCTCTGGGTCAGGGAAAGGTGGGATGTTAAACGTGCTCTGAGCACTGCAGGGGGAAAGGGGCTGGTGCACGAGTGTGACCCAGGAAAGGAGAGGGGAGCTGGTGGCCTCCTGCCTGAGGGCTCCTTGGCTGGGGTGAGGAGAGAGCTGCTTCCCTCCCCGAAATGCTGGTGGCACCAAAAGCTGGGGTGGGAGACAGTGAATGGCAGGGAATCTGTTAATTCCCTGGCTATGCTTGGAGCAGTGGGAAGAGGGGGTGAGGTGGGAAGCAGGAGGGAGATGCAGGAGGGAGATGCCCTGGTACCTCTGGGCCAGGGGCAGGAAATGGAACCCAGGACACCACAGAGCTGGGAGCTGCTCTCTGCTGGCATTTCCAGAGGGCAAACCGTGATCTCTTACAGATGCTGATAAGGTTTCTGAGTGAGGGCAGGAGTGTGAGATGAAGGGGAGCGTGTGTGCTTTTCTTCTCCCTCGCTTTTCCTCTCCCCTCGCTATCTCCGGCACAGCCTTGCAAGAAGAAAAGCTTGTGGGCATCTGTGCTTCGCCTCTGCCTTCCCTGGGGGCCATCAATATGCAGAGACTGTTACCTGGGCAGGGGCCCTTCCCTCTGCTCCCTCAAGGTCACGGCAGGAGCTGCTGGCTGCCGAGGATGGTCCTGGAGCAGGGCAGGGACGCTTGGGCAGAATGTGCTGCCCTGGAAGAGAAGGAGGATTAGGATGGGTTCACGTTGCCTAGGGTTCATGCTGGTGGTGTTAGAGTGCAGCCAGGCTCCAGGAGCTGCTCCAAAATCCGTGGTGCAGTATTTTCCCAGTGGGAAATCCACCCTCCTGCCCTCAGGGAGGAAGGTGGGTGGACAGCATCCCTGCCGAGGACATGGTTTCTGTCCATCCCTGTTCCCCAGCTCCTGGCACTGGGATGAAGGCAAATATTTGGAGAACAGCAGAGCCCGGCTTGCTTCAGACAGAGCCGGCAGCCTCTCAGAGGCTGGGATTAATTTGAAGGAATTTACTGGTGGGGTTTGTGGCAGAGAGAACAGTTTGCTTATTTCACACTCGTATGGCCACCTGCTACGAACTGTTTGTTCAGTTTCAAATTCTTTAATTAAAATCAACATAAAACAGATTGAAAACATCCCAAGAAGGGGATGCTTGATTTGCTGGAGGATATTGCAGCAAACGAGCCAAAGCACTCAGAAGACACCGGATCACGGGAAGCGCCCGGGTGGACACTCAGGTCTGCCCAGGCCATCAGCCTGGGGCTGGGGGCAGGTGGCCCTGGGGTATCTCAGCTCCATCGCGAGGCAGGGTGGACGTGCTGCCTCCTTCTTTCTCCGGGCTGCCCCCGCAGCGCGGCCGGCCCGGCAGTGCCCGGCAGTGCCCGGCAGTGCCCGGCAGTGCCCGGCAGTGCCCGGCGCGGCGGGCGCAGGCGCGGGGCCGCAGCTCAGCCCTTGGCGGAGCTGATCAGAGGCCTCCTCCAACAAACATCAAAGCCTCAATTAACAGGGGCCGCGTGCGACCCTCTTGCAGAGCCCAGATAAGAATAGAAATTTCCCCTGGAAAATGGATTTGTGTTTAGCTGCGTGTGCCGGGCGGTAAATGACCTGCTCCGCGCGGCCCCGGAGAGGGGCCGGGGACAATTACGGTGCTCATTGGGAGCCGGTTATCTGAAGGAAACAGGCGCGCTGCTATTTAGCTGTCTAATATCCCAGTGGGAGGGGAGGCGGAATTAAAACCCGTCTCTTTTCAGAGCTATTTCAATCTGAAGGATTCTTTCTTTATGCGGTGGCTTTTCATTTCAAGGGGCTTCTTCCTCTCTCCCAGGCCCTGATTTGCGTGTGGCCGCCTGCAATGGAGAAGGACGCGAGGGGAAGGAGGGCTTGGCTGGGGCTGCACCCTGACACGGAGCCTCGGGATGCTCGGGGAGCGGGAGCAGCCTCTCCACGGATCCCTCCCGGCGCCTCCCGCTCCGATCCTGGTGAAACAATAACAACCACACGGTGCAGAAAGTTAATCCAGAGCCAGATGGGCGTTTTAATAACTGGAAAGGTTAAAACAAGCCCTCCTCGGCTGCAGGCGGGCTCCCGCCGGCTCCCGCGCTGCTGCGGGCCTGGGAGACCCAGAGCACCATGACTGTATTGATTCAATTATTCTCTACAATGTAATACTCTGCATTTGTGTGATAGCAACAAACAGAGTTGAAAGACATACAAAAATAAATGATCTGAAAGTTAATATGGCTGAATGAGCAGCTCTGAATGAGGGGAGAGCGCTTTGGTTTTACATTGTGGAATCAATGGTGTGCAGAACAATGTCCTCCCTTCCCCGGGGCCCCGGGGGCCCTGCCTCAATCGATCACTATGCAAATTAATTGAATTCATGAAACCTGCATCGCTGGGTAATTGATGCTTCTTATAATTACCTCCGAGTTATGAGCTTTTAGGGGATTTCATTGATCCCTGCTTGGGGACAGGGCCAGGGCAGGTGCTGGGGCTGGGGCTGAGGCACCGGGGGCTCGCTGGGATCCCCAGGTGTGATAACCACTGCCCAGAGCTGGTGGGATTTCCAGAGCCTGGATGCTGTGGGAAAAGCACCTTGCCCTGCTCGGGGACCAGAGGGATGCAGAGGTGACAGACAGGTGCCACAGGAGCCGTGCCTGGCTGCTGCACGGCGGGAGTGAGCAGGTTGTATCCAAAGGGATAATAGGCTTATACAGCGCATTATTTAAGAAAAAGGGACAGGCAATTGAGCTCTGCAGACTAATTAGATTAAATTGATGAGCTCATCAGTATTGTGTGTAATTAAGATCAGAGCTAATTGCGGCTGTTTGATGCCCTGCGTTACCCGAGGTGTCCCTTGCCCGGCCGGTGGGAGGTGGCTGCGCTCCCTGGGCTCCTCCTCCCTCCAGGGAAGAGCAGAGGACCTGTGGCTGTGCCCAGTTCATGCCGAGCTGCGGCCAGGCAGGAGGGAGTCTGGAGATCTGAGCAAAGAGTTTTGTGCCAAAGGGAAAGAGCAAAGAGGGAGTAGGATGGGGGAGATGGAAAGTTGGAGAAGCAGAGCCGGCCCAGGTTCCAAGGGAGCTGCACCATGGCTTCCTCTGGAGGATGGATGGGAGTTATCCAGACGGACACCGGGAGATGGGCAGTTCTGGCTGTGGCGTGGTGGCCGGGGCAGCCTGGGTACAGCTTTATCCGTGCTCTTCCCTGCTGCCTCTCTGCTCTTTCCTCCTGCTCCTGCACCGCCACCTCCTCCCCGCTTCTCTCCCTTTATTCTCCCACCTCGCTTCTCTCTCCCGCTGTCTCACCTGCCTCACCCTCCTGCTCCCCCTCCCGGACTCGGGCTCTCCACAGCACCGCTTCGTGCTGATCCAGGCCCTCCACGGGTGCATTCCCAGACCTTGTGTCCAGCTTTGGGAAGGGGCTCCCGCCCGTCCCTGCCGAGCCCCTCTGCGATGTTCCCCGCCCGCCGCCCGCCCTGGCACGGCGCTCCCTCCGCTTCGGGCTCCTCGTCTCCGTCTCCAAGGTTACACCAACCGCTTCCCGCTCCTCTCCTGAGCTCCCAGCGGGATTTCCCGATGCTGTTCACCAGTCGGGTTTTGTTCCTCACTGCCTTTCCCAGTTCTCCCGCACCTTTCTGCATCCGGCCACTGCATCCTCCCTTGGAGAGCATCGCTTTCACCTGGCTAAAGACGAGGCAGGACTTTGCAGCACCTTCTCTCCAGAGAAATTGCCCCGTAACTCAGGGCTGAGCATCCAGGACCACTCCAGGGCATCCTGGCTGAGGTGGCGGCCCTCGGGGAGACTCCGGGCTGCTCCCCCGAGGCGGGGTGGGTTCCCGCGGGGGCTGCTCATCCTGGTGGGAGTCCGGGCAGCAGGAGAGCAAACGCGAGCATACATCACTTATTTCTTCATTGCTGGCTGCGATCGCAGCTGTGGGGGCAGGAGCGGGTTCGGCCCCCGGACAGGAGCCCCGCGGTGCCTCTCTGCCTGTCCCCTCGTCACAGTGGGGCTCCCCAGGGCTAGAAAGGGGCTCGAAGTCCTTCCAGAGCCCCCGGCAGCAGCTCTCCCCACGGCACACCCCTTCAGGGGGAGCATTTAGGGACACTACCTCGAGATAATGACAGGGAGGTTTAACTCTAATCCTTTCTGCGGGGCTTTTCCGTTCTTACAGCCTGGAAAGTGACTGGGGGTGGGGGAAGCGAGCAAACCCCAAACCCCTTCCCAGATGTACGAGCAGCCTGAAATATCTCTGGCTTCTCTCTCTGCAATAACTGGAGGGAACAGGAGCAGATGTTTATAGGTCACGCTGCTGGTTTTCCCCTTTCTTTTCCACAAACTGTTTATTTTTCTCCAGTTTCTCCTGCCAGTGGGGAGCCGCGTCTCACTGTCCCCTTTCCGCGGGCAGCAGAGCCGGCCCCCAAATCTTCGCGGGTGCCGCCAGCCCCCCGTGCTGGAGGGGACGTCCCGGGCACAGCAGGGCCCCGGCAGCGGTGCGGGGACGCAGAGCGCCGGGGGGACACTCGCAGAGGGGCTGCGCGGGTGGGCGAGCCCCGGGCTGTCCCCGCGGCGCGGACGGGAGGTGGCACTGCTGCACCGGCGCAGCCGCTCGCCCAACGCCGCTGCAATTAGCCAGGGGCTCTGATAAGACCCGCAGGGCTCCGGGGGGCCCCGGGGGCAGTGTCCCCCCCTCCCCGCGATGGCAGCCCAGGTCGGGACTGGCGCTGTCCCCGCGCCGCGGGTGACGCTGCGCTGATGAGGATGCTGTGAGTGTTGCCCCCATGGCTGCCTCTGTCCCACACTGCTGCGCTGGTCCCCCGGGAGCTGCGGCAGCCAGAGATGTCCTTGCAAAGTCCTTTCATCCCTGTAGGAATAAAGGCTCTTTCCGCCTCCCGCCAGGTGCTCAGCTCAGGCACACGGCGGGATGCAACAGGTCTCTGCAGTCCCTAGTGTGGTCCCCGTGCTTTTGGGGTCACAGCATCCT
Source organism: Notiomystis cincta (assembly GCA_013398075.1). Lineage (NCBI taxonomy): Eukaryota > Metazoa > Chordata > Aves > Passeriformes > Notiomystidae > Notiomystis > Notiomystis cincta. Next base: position 92,933 of record VZRX01004647.1, on the reverse strand, counting down.
GCCCTAAACACCCCCAGAGCCTTTGAGGTCGCAGCGTCCAGCCCAACACCGGCCGGGGAGAGCCTGGTCCTGCCCGCCCGGCCGGGGGTGTTGCCGGGTGCATCCCGCTGTTTCCACCGGCACGGGAGCGGGACAGGAGGGCTGGTCCTCCCTCTGGGGGCACCTTCCCAAAGGGAAGGTCTTGGAACAGGAGAGATTGCTCTCTCAAGGCTTCTCTTTTTATACAAGCTCTTTTGAAGAGGGGAGTTCGGAGCAGAGGAGAGTTCAGACAGATCTGATTCCGCTATCTCAGACAAACACACTCGCCTTTCCCTGACTGCAGATCAACAGGACATGTTCCAGGGAAAGATCATCTCGAAAGAAATGGATTTTCCCCCTACTGCTTTGCCATTTTTGCTTGTATTTCTGAAAGCCGGAGTGACGGGTTGTGAACTTTAAGGAGCGATTTCTATTCCTCGCTCTCGTCTGACATGTGGCCAGTGGGACTGCGAGCCTGAGGAGGAGACAGGGCTGAAACAGCTCGGGGGAGGATGCTGAGGGCGAGGCAGCAGCTTCCTGACTCCCAGAGCAGCTTCTTCTCCGAGTTTGCTGCAGGAAAGTTCCTGCAGGGCGGGAGGCGGTGCCGGGAAGGGGCAGGGGATGCTCCGTGCGAGGGGCAGTGCCCCGACAGCGAGAGCTCGGCGCTAATTGCAGCGAGCAATAAACACCGAGAATATCAATAGAATGATGGCATTTAATTAGTATCCAATCGCTCGTATGGATTTCTACGTTAGATCCACATTAACATGAGATTCTCTGATCCCGAGTAATGGTAAGGCACAAACGCTCAGGGATTAGCTCAGGTGCAGCGATCCTCGCCGTCTCCAGGGACATGGAGGTCCCTGCAGGTGTGTTGAGATGGCATCTGTCCTGTCCTTCCATTCCCTGCGCTTTCTGGCTCTTTTCCCCGGCACAGAGCTTTTCCAACCGGTCCTGCCCAGCTGAGCTGGCCGCGTCCAGAAACAAAAATCCCGAGAAATGGAAATGAAGTTTCTGAGCTCCACCCAAACCCGGCGCCCTCCACATTAAGTGAAGCCCCCCCACCAGCCCCGCAGCCTTTTGAGTTTTGTATGAAACACTCATTATACCTTTGGTGTGACAAATGATTGAAAAGTGTAATTTGAAAGCTAAGCTCCCCATCACACTCTTCCCTATTGTTTATTTGCCAGCTCCAAACGGGTTGGCTGCCAAGGAAAGTAATCAGAAGGTAATAGCCTGATATCGGATGAATCCCCAGAGCTGCCAGCAAGCTGGAAAACTACAATCTCGGTGCCGCCTGCAGTATTGATGCGCTGAAAATAATTGTGTAGAACAGCAGAGCTGGGATCAAACTTGGGCTGACACTCGGCATTGTACGGCTCCGTTCGGCGCAGTCTGATGTGGTTATTTGTGACTGGCTCGGGGCAAGGCAGCCAAAAGTGTCTCAGGGAGAGCTGCTGTGCTCTGTTTGCCCATGTAGATGAGAAAACACCTTCCCAAAGCAAAGTGCATCTCTTTATCTCCATCCCTCCCTCCCTGCTTTGCCTCTTGCTTCCCCTCTTGCTGCGATCCCGGGAAAGCGTTGATTTTATTGAGTGTGGCAAGTGGCAGTTCATTAAAAAGTGGGAGCAGATGGGGAAGGGATTGTAGAAGAAGATTAATGATGCGCACCGACAAGTAAATCGGCCCAGGTTCTGGAGTAAACACAATCACGCCGGCTTCCTGGGAGTGGGTAATCCTCCTCTGTCAGCTCCGGCCTCGTTAGCCGGCTGGCGGGGCCGGGAGCTAACGAGCAGGGATGCCACGGCAGCTCCCGGCGCCCAGGAGCCCACGGCAGGCCCGACGTGGCCGGGAACTCGGCTCCGGTGCCGGTACCAGCAGGGACCGGGAGCGGGCGTGCCCGCGGGGCTGGTGCTGGGTGCCCGCGGCCGTCGCGGCGCTGCCCTGCCCGGGAGCGGCCGTGCGAGCACAGCAGCCTCTCGTGGGGGCTGCTGGCACCGTGGGCTCCGTGTCTCGCCCGTGCAGCGTTTCTCCGACCCTCCCTGTCAGCTCCGCTCGCTGCTCCTGGCTGAGCTGTGCCCGTTCCCTCTGACAGCGCCCGGGAGCCAGCTGGGAATCGTGGTGATGGATGCTCAGGGTGAGAGGGAGCCCTGCTGCCTTGCAGCGCTGCCCGGCTCCCGCGGGATGCTCATCATTCCCGGCCGAGATGCTCGACATTCCCATCCCGGATGCTCATCACTCCCGTCCAGGGTGCTCGGCATTCCCGTCCAGGATGCTCATCATTCCCGACCGGGAGGCTNCATTCCCGGCCGGGATGCTCATCATTCCCGTCCAGGATGCTCGGTATTCCCGGCCGGGGTGCTCGCTGGCGCCCTTGCCTGGGGGAGCAGAGCTGTCCTGGCGGAGCGGAGCGGGGCTGCTCCCGACAAATCCCTGCCCGCAGCCTCCGCTCTGCGCCGTGACAAAGCTCACCTGGCCCTACCCGCCTCACCTGGCCCGTGCCGGGGGCTCCGTTCACGCCCTGCCGGCCCTGACCTCTCCGTGCGCTCCCGGAGAGGCCGCGCACGGGCCAGAGCCTCCGCCGCCGGGTTTAAACACAGGCTGCATCCGTCTTGCAGCAGGACGGCGGGCTCCTGCCAGCCTCCCCTCCGGAGGACAAGCCTTTCATTATGGATGGGGCTGTAATTTCGCTGCAATTTCCAGAAAAGCGCCTGCTCCTTGTTCAAGCGCCAGCGGGAGCGGGAGCCGGCTCGGGGCACGTTCAGCGGTGACGGGGCACCCCGGGGGCCGCTGCTGTCGCCCCTCGGGGGCTGCGGAGCGGGAGCCAGGCAGGACGGGGCTCCGTGGATCCTGCCAGGCTGGCAGTGCTGCTGACGGGACACGATGGCTGTCACCGCCGCTATCCCCTCCTCAGCCACCGCCGCGGCCACCCGGCACAGGGGGATGCCACCAGGGAGGGCCACTGCCCAGCTGAGCCACCGCCAGGGGCATAAATAATTTAATAAAGGAATTTTTGAAATTATATTGCCCTAAATAATATAATAAACCCTAATTTACTCACATTTATCTCCCGGAGTTTTTTGTGAAAGCAGTAATCTTGCATCTTCTACAGTGATGGATTAGCAGGAAGGAAACTCCGCTGGGGAATAAAAACCCACATCGTGTAGTTTTTGACATGTTATTATTCAGTTTTATCTCGGGTTGCTCATTCCTGGGCCATTACTCATGTTCACAGGGATTTTTCTCCCCCCTTATTTATTTATTTCTATCGTGACCAGAAGCAGAGATGTCAACAAATCATCCCGCCTTCCCCTGCTCCGTCTGGAGGGGACAGTGTGGCGTGCCTGGGAGGTCCCGGTGACGCCCCACGCCTCAGGGCACTGCGGACACCGGCGGGGACGGCACCGTGCGGGTCCTGCTCAGCCTCCCCGCAGCGCTCCGACCGTGGCAGGCAGGGAGGGACACGACTTAATTAGTCCTGAGTTTCTAAGAGATCCGATCGATGGAGCAGATCAGAGCTGCGAGTCCTGCCTGTGCTGAGGGCACTTGGTAAAATAAACCAGGTGGGGAGCTGGGCTCTGGCAGGGCAGGGGTCACAGGGACGATGCTCTGGCAGCCACGGACGTGCCAGCACCTTGTGCCGTGACCCAGGAGGGATGGCACGGGTGGCACTGCTCCCCCTTCCCCACTCAAGGTGGCTGCAGCCAGCACCGAGGACATGGGAGCCCTTGGGAGCTTTAATTATTGCTAAAACTCAGCCTTTATTGCTCATTAGCAGTTGCGAGCGGCAATGCAGGATGCGGCGCCCCAGCGTTGTCCCCTCGGAGGGAAGGATTTTTGGCTGCCTTGCTTAAGTCACAAGGAGGTTATTAAATAACTGCAATTACATGAGGAGTGCCAGGATGGTGCCTCTCATTTATTAGCACTGCTTTGTTTACTCCCAGGCTTGAAAGAAATGGTGGAATTTGGAGCAGCAGCCAGTGCCCAGCAGAGCCACGATGGCATCAGAGCAGCCCATCCCAGTGGGATCTCCCAGACAAAATGTATTAGGGAAGAGTTCTTCACATTGAGGATGGTGAGGCCCTGGCACAGGGTGCCCAGAGAAGCTGTGGCTGCCCCTGGATCCCTGGCAGTGTCCAAGGCCAGGTTGGATGGGTTTGGAGCACCCTGGGGGAGTGGAAAGTGTCCCTGCCATGGCAGGGGATGGAACAGGGTGACCTTAAAGTCCCTTCCAACTCAAACCATCCTGGGATGCTTTGATCCTACAAAACCAGTCCTCACTGTGGGGTCAGCAGACCAGGACTGCCCCAGCTCCACTCCCCCCCTGCTCCTGCCCCAGCTGGGGAAGCACAGGCAGGCGGGAGAGCTTCCTCCTGTGTGTACAAATACAGAGAGCTCTGTTTGTTTGTGTTCACTGGGAATGTGCCTGCTGCATACACACACACACACACAAATATATAAATATATATATATGCACAGGGGCTGGGCTGGGAAGCACGCAGCTCACAGTGGGAAGGGGTTGGCAGAGCAAAAAACCCTGGAAAACATCCAAAGTACGGGAATGATGGTACATAGGAGCCCCCTGGATGAGGGAGGAAGGGAGGACTGTGTTCCTTTCGCCACCGCTGCTGCAGGCACCATCCGGGGGCTCTGCCAGCCCCTCCTGCCCACCCCCCCACCCCCAAACACGCTGTGCATGGTCCTATGTAAGAATCAAACTGGAAGAAGCAGAACGCCCCGCAGGGCTGAGCTGCAGGGGAGCAGAGGGGGCTGTGCTGCAGCAGGGGCACCCGCAGCCCAGCGTCCTGCACAGCCCAGGTCCCGCCGCGGTGCGGGGTTTCTGGCACAGCTCTCCCGCAGCAGTGACCCTGCAGACCCGGGCAGCAGCTCCCTGTTTGCCCAGCCCTCTCCAAGTTTGCTCAGCTCGAGCTGGACGGCGGTGAGCAAACGAGTGGCTGTTTATCCTCCCACTAATGAAGAGCCGGCGAGACTTGGAGGAGGGCGGTGCCCTGAGGGCGTGTGGACAGGACAGCGCTTCTCCCAGGGAATTCCCACTCAGCCACCGGTTTTCCAGCAAGCCCAGGCATTTCTCCTGTGTCAGTGCCCAGCGCTGCCCCCTGAGCTGCGCGCTCTCGTGGGGCACCAGGAAATCCCATTTATTGCAAACAGGGGCGTTAGTGAGCCAGGCAAGGAGATGCTCAGGGGCTCCTGCAATTGTCAGTGTGGGATGTTTAATTAGAGCTCAGCGAACACTCATCATCCCCCCCTCTGCTCTGGTGCTGGCTCTGCACCCCCAGGCTGCCCCGGCACACGGAGCCGGCTCCACCCCCAGCTCCCTCCGCAAATACCTGCTCCAGACTCTCAAGGTGAGCACGATGGGGGTCAGCCGCGCTCCAGCGTTGATTACAGAGCCGGCAGGAGCCGCTAAGATTTCTAATTAAGATTAAAGAATGCACACAGCTTATAAATGCTTCCCAGGAATGTATAATTTGATTCCCTTGTTTTCTCGTGTCTCCTGCTCCCGAGGCAGCTCGGATGGCTCCTGGCCACAGGCTCCAACTGCCCCTCGCCCATCCCATGGATGCAAGCCCAGGGTTCTGGTGCCTCTCCCGCAGCATCCTGGGCAGGGATGGCCCTGGAAAACACCTTGGTGAAGGTTCTGCATGTCAGGGAGGACAGGCAGGGCCCCCAGGCCAGGTGCTGTGCTGTTCTGGATGAGGAGAAGGCACGATGAGCCCACAGTGCCTTGAAAGGGAGCTTGGATGTGATTCCTGTACCAGGAGGGCTGCTGGTGGGTGTCAGTGTCCCCTGCCCCACCACTGGTCCCATTCCCAGCCCATCCACTGGCCCAAGGCAAGCCCCGAGCAGGCACAGAGCTCTCCAGCACAGGTACCCGAGCGGGGGGACAGCTGTGCATCAATATTTATTCAAAACTCCCAAGAAACCTGGATGAAGTGTAATTATCTCAGCTCAATCAACCCGGATTAGCATAACATCCAGTCACCCATCAGACAGGGGTTTGATTTCTGGGATCAAAGCCGGCTGTAGCCGCTGATGAGGTGGGTGCAGGGGAGGTGGGAGAGGGAGCTGTGTCCGCCTGCCTCTTCCCAGGGTTTCCAGTTCACTTTTCCCTCCCAAGCCCCGTCCCACCAAGCGCTCCTCGCTCTGCGCTCGCAGCATCTCACCCTCTGCTCCACTCCCCGTAATTAACAACTAAATATAGATCTTAATTAAGGCACTGATGAATTTAATTTGGAGTGGCATTACTGCCTTAACTTCCAGAGCTCAACGCCTTGTTTGGATAATGTATAATATAAGCTAAATGAGTGCTTACTTGTTACCACCATAAATAATTCCTCACAAATCCCCTCAGATATGTCTCAGTCACTAATCCATCTCCTCCTACGGAATATTCACGGGCACCAAGCCTCTTCCTGCAGATTTTAACATAAGCCTTCAAGCCTCATGCCAAATTCCCCCTGCTGAGCCTCGTGCCTGGTGGGGAGGGGAAGGTGAGAGGTGGCAGTGTGGGGAGTTTGGGGTGAAATCATCTCAGCCCCAGAGTTCTCTGTGAGGAGCCTGGGCTGAGGATGCCTGGCAGCTCCCAGGGTACTCCAGGGGCACCACATCCTGGTGGATGAGGGGTCCAGGTGGGAGCAGGTGCTGCAGCCCCTGGCACTGGCACAGGCTGGGGGGTACAGGTAGATCTGCAGGTGAGGGAGCTGGAGCAGGGCGCTGGGGGCAGCACAGGGGTACCTGGATTAGAGCCGGTGGGAGGGCGGCTATCAAGTGCAGCAGGAGGTTGGATAGTCAGGAATCAGCCCCTGCCTTTGATTAAATAACATCCACAATCATTTTCCTCTGCAGAGCAAGTCCAGAGCTGTGTTGGGAAGAGAAATAAACCCCTCCGTTTGCTCTGCACTCAGCCCCGAGCCACAGTTGTGTCTTGCTGCTCAAAGGATTTCTGGGAAAGCTCCAGCACTTTTATTCCTTAAACGCAGAGCAAAACAATCAATGGGGTTTTGATATCACCTAAGCCCTGTGAACCTGTTCATGGGAAGCAGTGGAGAGTGGATGGAGCTGTTACAGTCTGAGAGGAAACACGGCCAGGAGAAGCCAGAGCTGGAATTCCCGGTGCTCCCGGCTGCCCTGAGCCTGCCACAATGGCTCTGTACAGGTGGAACAAGGACCCTCCTCTGCCCATCCCTGCTCTGTGGCCTGGGAGGACCAACTGTGAGCCACCCTCTGCTCCAGGCTCCCACTGGACATGGTCACCAGATCCCTTTGCTTTCCCAGCTCCTGTGCCCATCCTCTTCTCACACAGGTCAGATCACTCCACAAGGGATTTAGTCCCACTCTGCCTTTTTTCACTACAAGTGCCTGAAAAACAGATCTGAGACCCTTCCAATTTGCCCACCACTGAAAGGAAATAAACATTTGAGTTCCTGCCTAATAAAATCAGCTTGGTGACAGGCACATTGTGGCTGTGTGGATGAGGGAGTGACCTCAGGGGAATGCCAGTCCTTGGCTGGCCTGACAGGGCGTGTGCTGTGTGACACCACAGACGTCCTGGCTGCCTTCCCAGTGGGTCACAAGCAGCCAGGCAGGGCTTGAGGAGGGACAGAAGCCAGAGCTGGGCCACCACCCTGCTAATGGCAGCAGTGCCACCACCCTGCTAATGACAGCAGCCACCCTGGGCACTTGGCTGTGCCCTGTGTGCCGTGCCCTGTGTGCCGTGCCCTTTGTCCCGGCTGTCACTTCCCTGGAAAGGATGTGGCCCAGGGCAGGGAGACAAAAGCTGGTTAACCCCACTCTTGGGGCACAGGGACATCCTTTGCTGGACGCTGGGATGCTGTGCCAGCCCAGGCAGGAGCCTGGGCACCGTGCTGTGCCCCGGCCCCGCTCCGCCTGTCTGCTCCACTTCCTGCTCCCTGCTGTCCCGGTACAAATCATTTGCTCAGATAACAGATGACGTGTTTATCCCAAGGGATACAAGCCTGAATATTAGGATGTCAAAACCAGCTGCATTTGCAATACGTTACTGTCAAATGGAGAATAAAAAGGGAGTTGCAGTTATTTAATTTGGTGCCAGCGCAGGAGAGCGGGAGCAGGGGGAGCCGTGGCTCTTTGCCCAGCTGGGATCTGGACCCCTGGGCCTGGCAGGAGCTGCCTGGGGGTCTGGGGAGGGCAGGGGGTGGTGGGCTCACTGCTGGGAGGATGCTGCATTGCTGCCTCTCCTCCCCCTCACAGCCAGGCTGGGAATGGGAGAAGCCAGGCAGGTCACGGGGGGCACATGGCAGCTCGTTCATCCGTGCCAGCAAAATTTGTACTTGAAAAAATTTGTTGGGAAAAGAAAGGCTTTTTTGAAGACAAACATCCCAGCTCCTTGGGGAAGGCTCTGAGTTTGCAGAATACCAATTAAAAATATAAAAGTGCTTTTAAAAAAATAAATCTGTACAGGCGAGCTCTGAGATCGGGAGAGGGGGCTGGGGAAGGTTGGCACATGGTGTCCTTTGGCAGTAACGAGTTGAGGGGAGGACAGAAGAGCAGCCCCTGTGCACACCAAAGGCAGCAGGGTGTTTCTCCAGGTGTCCCAGGCCTTTGGCTGGCAAGGGGGAACTGGGAGCTGCCACCTCCTCGGGGCAGCACGTGCTCAATGGCACCGTGTCCCTTCTGCCCCCCCGACCCCTCTGGGCTCATGGCAGCATTACCTGCCCAGGTCACCTTCACAGGGGTGGTGGTGGGGCAGGGGACACTCGTCCTCTGTCACCTCAGAGCCCAGTGAGTGACAGCCTGCCTGTGGCAGGGACCAGAGCCTCCCTGCTGATGCTGAGATAATGCACTGGGTAATACTTTTTGACATATTTCATTGAAATATAACAAAATATTTGCATAGCTTTATTAGATAAAGGGGAGCTGACTGGAGGCAGAGCTCGTTTGGAAATACGATGTGAAAATTCATTTAAAATGAAAGAATCTGGAAGCTTAAGTTTATGGTAATGGATTGATGGCCCAGAGTAGCTAATGACTCCCAACAAATAGATCTCAGCAGCTGCATCCCCTTCCCCTGTTTGGCTGCAGCCTGGAGTTAACAAATCCCCATTGATGGGGTGAAGTGGGGCTGTGGGTGACCCAGACTGGGAGCACTGGGAGCCCGTGGAGCAGTGGGAGCAGTGGAAGGGAGGAGGAGGAGGAGGGAAGGGGCTGCGTGGCTCCGGGATAAACGCCTGGGTTTAATTTCCATCTCCTGATGCTGAAGCAGATTGAAATGAAGGCACTGAGAAGCTGCAGATGAGAGGTGGGGAAATTAATAATGTCATAGTAATAATAGTAATGAGTGGCTGTGCGTGTGCTAATTAGTTTGGAGCCCTGTCTCTGGCTCGGGTGCACCTGTGCGTGCCGGGTTCCTCGGCTCGGCTCGGAGCTGCCAGGTGGGAGCCAGCCCTGCTGCCCACCTGAGCTGTGTCCTCAGAACCAGGGGGTGGCTGGGCTAATGCAGAGCTCTCAAACAGGGCTGGCCCCCTCCAGGATCTGTGCTGTTTGTGCTGCTCACCACCCAGGTGAGGAACCCCAGGTTTCATCCAAGGGCATGGGAATTCTGAATAAAAGGAGAATTGGGTGTGTTTTGGTGGAGCTTTGAGTGTGGGCAGGAGTGGTGTCCAGGAAATAACTCCAACACAAGAAATGCCCTGTTCTGTATCCATGGATTTAAATGGTCTCTGCCTTGGTGTGCCAGGCACGGGAGCAGTGGGCAGTGCCTGGGCCACCTCGGGCTGCTGGCAAGTGACACGGTGCTGCCACATGGCACCACACCCTGGCACAGCCCGTGGGTGGTCTCTTCCAGGGAGTGTGGGAGGAATAACAGGTGCTGCATTGTGTGGGAGCAAGGACAATGTGGAGAAGGTCCCTGGAGCCACCTGTGGCAGGGATAAAGGCACACGGTGGATTTCTGGCTTTCAACACTTGAGCTGAGCTTCTTTTAAGCTGTGGGCAGGTGTGGGAGGGGGAGCAGATGAAAGAGAGGAGAAAATGTGCCAAGCAAGTGGGCAGCTGCTCCCTCTGCATGACTTCCCAGGTGTTTGCCTGTTTGGCTCGAGGATTTGGTGAGAGAAAGTCCTGTCTTTGGCTGTGAGGAAGGGCTGCATCACAAGAAGTTTTGGGGAGGCTGTTGGTCAATCAGTGGGGTGCTGCAGGGCTCTGGTGCTACAGGAAAAGTGGCTGGTGAGAGGTGCCAGGTCCTGGCTGGTGCCAGATGGCTCCTGGTTGGCAGCCTGGTGGGACAGGGTGGTCCTTGGGGCACTGCAGAGCCCAGACCCTCCCCAGCTGTGCACTGGGCACATCTGGAGCAGGCTGGAAGGGCCCAGAGCACTCATTGCTCCCTGCTTACAGCAAAGGCAGCTTCTCTAAACTGCATCAAGCCCAGGAGCAGCCTCAGCTCAGAGCTTTCCTCAGAACCCGTGGGCTTCTACAGGCACCTGTTCCTCAGTCCTGGCATTTCCCTCCTGGGGATGGAGCTCAGGAGGCTGAAGAGAGAAACCTGCTACTCCCAGGGGGGAGCTGGAGATTTTTGGGCACGAAGCTGCACATGGGAATAGCAGAAAGGGAGTTTGCTGGAGACAGTTCCCTCATGCCTCACTCCCGAGTGGCTGCAGCTCCCATTAGTATTCGGGGCTGGTCAGAGCAGCCACTTAGGCCTGGAGACAGCTCTGCACAGGCACGGTGGAAATGTCTTTATAAATGACCGCCGGCTTTGAGTGACGTGCCCTTCTTAAGCTAAATAAAACGAAAGATAAACCTTCTAAAAAATACATGAGCTAAACATCCCTTCCACGCTTCATTATGCAAATGGCTCTGCCCATTGCCGCAGCAATTAGCTGCTCCCTCGCGCTGGGGGCGAGGAAACCGGGCCTTTCTCCTCCCCTTCCTGACCGGCAATGCAAGGGAGAACATTGGCTGCTTGTGAATCGGGAATGCTGGAATGCTGGAGTGGAGTTTGGGAATGTTCTGCTGTGAATGGTCATGTCCAGTGAGAGAAATGGCTGCGGTGTGCCCTGGCTGGGCTTGGGGCAGCAAATATCTGGGAGAAGCAGCTGGAGAAAGATGAAGCCTCTTCCTTCTCTGGCAGGGACCTCTCCAGTGGCACAGGGGGCTCTGGCTGTGAACTCCAAGGCTTGGCAGGGCTTTTCTTGGAAGCAGGTCCAGGTGGGACATCAGGAGGAGTTTCTCCTTTGGAAGGGGCTGCACAGGGAGGTGGTGGAGCCCTCCAAGGAATGACTGGACGTGGCACTGGCTGGGACAAGGTGGGGATCAGGGTTGGACTCGATGATCCCAAAGGCCTTTTCCATCCCCAGCGATGCTGTTTGGCCATGGGGGTGGCACTGCACTGGTGGGAGGGGAGGAGCTGTGCCCCCTTTCCAGCCATGGATCACCTGTGGCTCCATCTGCAGGTGCTCTGTCCTTGTCCACGCCCTGTCCCCTCCCCTGCACTCCCCTCACGAGCCCCTCCTGCTCCAGGTGCACAAAGCAGGTTTACAAGTTATCAATCTTGCTCTGGAGCTGTTCCATCAGTGAGATCCCTCCCTGTTGGTGCCCGTGCTCTGCCAGGGCCCCTCATCAGGTTTGCAATTTGGGATCTGTGTTAAGTGCTCAGAAATCAATTTTCAGCTTATTTTGTGCTACAAAATTTGCCATGCCTGGATCTCTGATACTAATTGAACAAGAGCAATTGATGTTTTAGTAGTAATTAAAGATGGTAATTATTACCAAATCTCCCCATGGCCCTGCATGTTTGCTTTGGACTTGTCAAAACTGGAGGCAGGTGGAATCAATCTTAATAAAGTTGGGACTTCAAAGCTGCTTCCTGGTAATGGCTTTCCACAAGGTTGGTGAGGAGTGGAAGGTGGAGATGGAGAGAGAGCCTTGAGCCTTGCAGAGGGCAGGGACATTAATGTGTGCTTTCTAATTAAATGAATTTTAAAAATCTTTGTACAAAATGAAAAGTCCTCATTGTTTTTTCATCCCGGAGTGGTTTGGAAGGGGTTTGGAAGCCCCAGGGGTGCGATGGCTGTCCCAGCCCTTGCTGCTGGCCCGTTCCCGTGCAGCTGTGGGAGGGCTCCTGTGCTTGGCTGTGCCTTCTCGAGTCGCTCCCGGACCGTGCCAGCCCCGACAGGTCGTGCTGGGGGATGAATTGCTGACCTATTTATCAGCACCTGCTTTTCCAGCATCTTCCCCTCTGCTGCCAGAGCCGAGCACCCCCTCGGGGCACGGGGATGCGTGCTCAGGAGACATCCCGTGGGGATGCAATATGGGCAGCAGGAAGGGGGGAAGGAGGAGAAGCCTCTGCAGGAAGGCTGGTGGTGCCCAGCTGCATTTTGCGGTGGGTGTGAAGGTGTGAAGGTGCTCCGGCCCAAAGAGGGGCATGCAGAGACATATCCCTGCCGCCTCCCGCCTGGAGTCACCTGCTGCTGCCTCTCTGCGAGGCGAACCCGCCTTCCTGGCTGCGATGGCTCCTGGCCGGTGTTTCTGCAGGCACAGGCAGGATCAGGGCTGCGAATCGCTGCCTCCGTGTCCCCATGGAAACAGCGGCGGATGCTGCAGAGCAGAGCGCGCTCCTCGCAGCCCCGGCCCCGCTCCTCAGCCCCGCTCCTGGCACAAGAGCCCTCGAGCGGGAGGCGGGGGGGGCTGAGCCCCATCTCCATTTTCCCTCAGGAGAGCGAGACCCTCTCTTCAGGGGAAAATGGAAATGCAATCAGATCGGCTTGTGTGGAGCAAATAGAAAATCAGTTTTAATAAAGGCAGAAGAAATGCAAAGCAGCCGCTTGTGACGGAAATGGTGCTAAATAGACACCTCTTTAAGGCAAACTGCTCCGGGGATGTTTATCGGGAGATGCACAGCCCCGGGCTCCCTCCTGCTCTCCCTTGTGATCCCGGGCGGCGGCAGGAGCAGCTTGCCTGCTGGGAGTGGCATTTGGGCAGCAGCATCCTCCGAGGAGAGGCACTGGGTACCCCCATCCCTGCCGGGGGCAGCCCCTGCAGAGGGGAACAGCTCCCAGCAGCACTGCAGGGCTCAATTATTGCTCAGAGGAGCCACTTTGCCTTTATTGCTTTCATTTATTACCCGGGGGCCAGCGCCTGTTTTCTGAGGCAGCTATCTGGTCACATCGGGGCCGATAAGCAATGCTGGTCTGTCTTTATAAGACAGCCAAAATTTATCACTTTCCACTTATTTATTTATTTGGTGAGGCTCTCGTGGTGGCCTGTATTTTTCTTCCAGTGACGTTTTGCAAAAGGCTTTATTTTCCCCTTCAGCCCTAGGGGAAAAAAGCAAACCCAGCCCGAAAGAGGAGACAGCTCTGTAATGAACCCCACTGGAAGTGAGTGCAGGAGACAAGTTTGTGTTGGGCCCCCACGGAGCAGCCTCTGCTGGGCTGCACTGCAGCCTCTTGTCAGCCCCCGTTTGGTTTGATTTTCCAAATGAGCTCCTGAGTCGTGCCCGGGTGGCTGAGGTGCAGCAGGAGGGGACAGAGCTGGGGGTGGGATGGGTGTTCCCAGTTTGAGCCCTTTCCCAGTGGGTGCTGGGCTGTGTGGAAGTGCTGTGGAGGAGCTCCCGAGTGGAGCAGAGGGTGTGGGAGAGATCTGTGAGTGTCTGCACGTCTCTCCCTTCCTGTAGCTCCGCTTTCAGCAAAATCCTGGCAGCCAATGAAACAAAACAAGGAGGAATTTAAGGCATGGAGGCTTTATGGGGGCCCTGAGGAACAGGCTTCCTGAAAGTTTCCCTGGATGAGATTCCAGGAATGATGCACTGTGTGTCTGCTGGGTGCCTCAGAGGGTCTGAGCCTGTCTGGAGCTGGTGGCTGGGGGACTGTGTCACCACACTGATTCTGCAAGGCCCCCTCTGTGACAGCCCCTTGAGAAGGCCACTGTGGGGTCTCTGCAGACCAGTGCCAGCTGCTCCAGAGCCACCTCTGGGATGCAGAGGCTGGTGCTGGCACCCCTGGGCATGCTCAGGGTGCTCCTGGCCTGGTGGCAGCAGCAGGTACAGGGTCCAGAGGAGCCACCAACCCCAGTTCCTGCTGGAACAATGAATTAAACACCTCAGCCCTTCTCTTTTCCCCACTGGGATAAATGGGCAGTGTCTCCCCTTTTCCACCAATCTTTCCAGAAGGAAAGAGTTGGGTGTTTGGAGGGGCAGGAGGAATGGGAAGGCACACAAAGCCGAGGCAGGATCAGTAATTGGCCAGCCGTAATTTCATAATTCATCTCTGTGAAACACAATGAAATTAAAAGAGTTTAGATTCCAAAGTGTAATGATCATCAATTAAATTCTGCCGGGGCTGAGCTTCCCTCTCATTTGAATTTTATTTTATTATTATGACTTCTCTGTGATTGCGAGAGGCTGAAAACAAAAGCTGCTGCTGGAGGTGGTGGTGGTGGGGAATTAGAGCCGGCAATTACTGCTGGGTGACAGAGGAACCGAGGGAGAGGCGGCGGCTCCTCGGCCGCACCAGGCACAGGCAGGGGCATCCATCATCCTGAGCCTAATCAGTTAATGCTGATAAACTGCCAGCAATAACTGACAATTGAGCTGGGGGCTCTGGGCTCGGAGTTCATTCATTTTGAAAGTGCCATAACTAACCCATTAAAGCCAGGAAAGCACAAAAGCAGAGCCCCGGCCCCTGCTTGCTGCCCTAATGAAGGCTGCTGTTGATTCTTTTAAGTGTGGATGATGATGTGTTTAGTGGCTATTGATGCCAGAGGTTTAGCTCGGGCTGGAAAAGCCGCTTGAGGCTTTGAAGAAAGGAGTTTGTGTTTATCCGCGGCAGCGTTTGCCCTGGGTGCCGGCTCCTGCGGTGGTCCCGGAACACAGGGGCCCTGCAGATCAAGGGCTGCGGCTGGGCTGTGCTGGGTGCCTGGAGGATCCCGCTCCCAAAGCGCCTGTGAGGATCCCAAACGCTGCTGCTCCCTTGGGGAATTCCCTCCGTGGGATGGATCCTTCTGTCCCTATTAAATTCCTGGTGCAAGGGAGCCGGGTGGAAGGCAAAGCTGCCTTGGGCACTGGTGGTGGTTGGACACTCCTCCACCAGCACAGACTGCCGTTCCTCCAGGGAAAGGTGGCTGGAGATGCTGGCTGGAGCCCTGCTGCCCACCCTGGCCCCTGTCCTGCCTGTCTCAGCGCTGGCAGAGAAGGGTCTGACCCTTCCCGAGGGACACAAACCACAGGAGCTGATCTCCGCGGGAGCTCCGTGCAGAGCCGGGGGGTTTGGGGGTGTCTGGGGTGATTCACTGCCCCGGGCTCGGGGTCACTTCCAGCCACACGGCCCCTGGGGCTGGCCCAGCTCTCGGCTCTGGCCTGGCTTCCATCAGCACCTGGAGCCACGGGGACAGAGGTGTCCTGATTTGTGTCCCCAGGGGTCTGGTCAGCCGGCACTCCCCAAGGAGCAGCTTCTCCCATAAATTACACAGCTGCTTTTGGCTGTCCCTCCCGTGTAACAGGGACGGGAGGAGCTCCCCGATGTGCTTTCCCTTTAGTGGGGGAGGTTTCTGCCCCAACACCCCGCAGTGGTTGCGACATTGCAGGTGCTGAGATCTCTTGCCCAGCTCCCGATGTTTCATCCCCTCAACCTGGTGCCTGGGCTGCATTCGTCTGGCTCCCGCTCCCAGGCACTGGGTTTTTCCACCTTTGTTGTTAGACTGAAGAGCCCTCTATTATCAATTTTTTTTGTTCTCTGTGTAGGTATTTAAAGACTTTGATCAAGTCACCTCATCACCTTCCCTTTGTTAATCTGCAGAGACTGAACTCCTTGAGACTTTTGCAATGAGGCAGGAATTGTGCCTCTGTGTCCCTCGGCTCCTTTGAAATTCCCAGCCAGAGAGTCGAAGGTTGGGCACCTGAAAACGAGAGGGTACCTGGAGAACTCGCCCCATCAGGGCTCTGTGCTTCTCGCCTGCTTTTGCAGTGGGCTTTGACATTGTGCCAGTGACTGCCGGGAAGTTTCTGATCGCATTTTTCCTTTTTTCTCCCGTGATGGATAATAACTCCTTCTCAGAAGCAGATTTCCCAGGGAAACGCTGCCTCTTCTCTGAGTCCTCCCCCCTGGGTGTGCTCTCTGCCCTGAGCCAGTGTCCCCATGCTGGGATCTGTGGGGTCTGTGTCCAGAGGAGCTGGGGAGTGGCTGCTTCTTCCCATCCTCCCCACATCCCGCTCTCCTCCTGCCCTTTCCCCCTCGCTGCTGCTGGGAACCTCGCTGTGTTTGGAGAGGTGGGGAGAGCAGCACCTGGGAGTTATTTTCCTGGAAAAGCACGGTGAGCTTGGCTCTGGATGCTTTCGTGGATCAGCCCAGGAGGACTGGCTTTCATCTGCACCCGGCAGCCCCCTCTGCACGGCGCTTTCGGGAGGTCGAACGGGCTGGCTCCAGGGAAGCCTCCTGGGAGCCCACTAAAGCTGATCATCAAAGGTGTTTAGTCTTTGCAGGAAGCAGGATTGCAGAGAGACTAAATGATTCCAAGAGGATGTTTCACCTCAAAGAGGTCTGTTTTCCAGCCTGGCTCTGCATTTCAAACCCCTCACTGTGCTGTGGGCCCGGCTCGGTCTCCAAAGGACCAAAGTGCAGCGTGTTTGATGGATTCCAGGCCTGGGATTGCCTGGGCTGTGGCTCTGAGCTCCACAGCGGGCTGGTGGCTGTGCCAGCCCTTGCCATCGCTCTGCCCCTCGTCCCCTAAGCCCCCCTGGCTGTAAGGATGCTTCTCCTCGGTGCTGGCTGGGGCTGTGCTCACCCTCCCTCACACCCACGGGGCCTTCCTCCCTCATCCTCCTCTCCCCAGCTGCCCTGGTGTAATGAGTTGTCAGGATGGTGAGGATGGACGGGGCGCACTGGGTCCTGATGAGATGATACAGCAACAATTCCATTTCATCTCGAATTTGACATTAAACTTTAATAGTCTCAAGGACAAGAAGCCAAGAGATATCAGATGTAATGAGATAAAGCAAAGTTTCTCTGACAGCAAATTTGATCACAAATGGGCTCTGAGATTGCTTCTTTGATATAAATGAAACATAATTCATCTTTCAGTGCCTTGAATGGGCTTTGAGGCCATGTATAATAACAGTGTCGCCATTGCTGGCTCTGACAAGTGCCAGCGTGGCACCGGCAGGAAGGGCCCCCAGACGCTGCTCCTGCTCCTCCCTGGCCCTGGGTGGGACATGGAAGTGGCAGGAGCTGGTGGAGGGAGCCACAGGCAGGGACCAGCAGTGCTGCTCTGCTCCCCAGCAGGGCGGGCAGAGGCGCTTCCAGCTCGCTCCTGGAAAACTGGGAGCTGCCGTGTGTGTCTGGGCTGTGCTGCTGCATCCCAGAGGCTCCTGCCTCTGTTCTGGAGGGTTCAAGCAGCACTGGGGGCTGCTGGAGCTCTGGCAGCAGCCCTGCCTGCCCAGGCAGCAAGCTGGGCTATTCCAAGACTGGAGGGATGCTGGGCACAGAGAGTTTTCTTTCCTGCTGTGGTTGCTCTGGCTGCTGGAGCCCACCAAGGCACAGTGTCTGCCCACGGGTTTGCTCCTCACGTGGCTGTGTGAGCAAACCCCCTGTCTGGGGTTTGCCCACCTCCACAGCCTGGCTGTGCCTCTGCCTGCTCAGAGCTTCCCCCTCTGGCACAGGGACCTTGGCATTTGGGCACAGATAAGTGGGCACAGATAAATGGACCCTTCACGTTTCTGTCTGGCAGCAGCAGCAGTGAGTTCTGAGTTCTGTGCTCCCAGGGGTGATGTGAGTTTACCCCATAAGAACTCACCAGGAGAACTCCTGTGCTGCGTGGAGGGGTTTCCAGCCACCTTTTCCTCTGGAGGCTCTGGACTCTCCTGGCCAAGCACAGCGTGGCCTTTCCTGCTGGCACAGCATCCATGGTGGTCCTTGTCCCCAAGGGGTGCAGGGGAGTGTGGGGCAGGATGAGGAGGCCTTTCTGTTGCAGTTGCAGACACGTTAAATATCTGTGGAGAAATGAACAGGCCCTTTTTGTGTGATAAAGAAGCCTGAAAATTGAGGATGGCAGCTGCTTCATTTCCTGTTGGTTTTTTTTCTAATTTTTATTATCATTAAATTGCTTCCAGTGACCTGTAATATTTTTGTACAGTGGCAATTACAGCTCTTGGAGGATTAAACTGTGTTCACACACACACAGAGCCCGCTGGCTTCATCTAAAGGGCAGAGCCACAGCTCCCTGGTGCGAAGGCAGCAGCATCCCTGTGGAATAGCCCCTCTTCTGCCTGCCCTTCCCTGCAGTGGCCTCCAGCAGAGCTGTGCTGAGGAGAATTGTGTCCTCACTGCTCCTCTCCTGGGCCAGGAGCACAGCACCAGTGTGATCCAGCACAGCCAGAGACCCCTCCTTCCCCGTTCCGCCCGCGCTGCATCGAGCCGGAGCGCAGGGGTTGAGTGCCGGCTGCTGATGGGGCCCTTCCTGCCTCCAACTCCTGGTGAATATGAAAAGTCGAATTGATTCCCCCTAATAAATGAAGCAGTTGGATGTCTCATTTGTAACTTGACATCCACGCCGGCGCTTCAGCTGCTGCTCCTCACCCCTGGCTGGGAGATGCACTTACTCAGACGGTTTTGTGCAGAGCTATTGCCGTTTGCCGGCAGCCGATCCATCGCGGGCGGCGCCGGGCCGGGGAGGAGCTGCCCGGCGGGGGCAGAGCGGGCTGCGGTGGGAGAGGGCTCCGGGGGGCTGTGGATGGCTCTTTTCTGCCCGGGGATCAGTGTCCTCTCCATCCACCGCCGCTGTGAGGGACCTCCCCAGCTCGGCAGTGGCATCGGTGCCCTCTGGGCGTGCCAGGACTCGGAGAGAGGTGCCTGGTGCTGGACGGGGGGGGTTTGTGTGTCTCTGTGGCTGCTCCACCCGCTGCAGGGGCCACGTGTCAGGTGTTGCCTCGGTGCCCACCTGCAGTGGGTGTGATGGGGGTCACCAGCCCTGCCCCTCGGAGGGCATGGGGACGGTGCCACCCTTGTGCTGCCAGGGCCNCTGCTGCCGCTCCTCCACAGGGCTGAAAACAATCACGATAAATCAGAAACCCTCCCCTGGCCTCGGCAAGGTGCTGGGAACTCGGGAGAAGAGTTTATCCATCCTAAATAATAATGCACTGGAGCTGCCAGCTCCCCGCTGGCTCCATTTGCATGATGCTAAAAATCAATGACCCGGGCGACTCTTTGATGCGTGGAGAAGAGTCCAGAGGACTTGGAGCTGGACTATCCAGGGACTCCGGGATGCTGGCAGCCATTAGCAGTGAGGAGGCCGTCACGGGCTGGCCATGCCCTGGATTTCACACCAATCTAACAAAGGGAGCTGGATGCTGCCAGTGCAGAGCTGGGGCTGATTAAATCTTTGTTTAAGAGCTCCAGAGCTCCATTACCTGCATCAGGAGGGAGTTAATTAAACAGGGAAGGTGGGAGGTGGCAGCTGAGGTGGCTGAGGGCATTTCCATGGAGGCACAATGTGCCAGACAGGAGCCGGCCCTCGGCACTGCTGCCTGCTTGTGGCAGTGCCAGCGCTTCTGGGGGCAGCTGGAAAACTCCAGTGTGGTGCCACCTCCTCTCCAGCCCCTGCTTTCCCTTTCTTTCCCCTGTGGAATCTCTGGAAAATGGTATTTTTCCCAGGAATTCCAGTGGAGCTCCTCTCCGAGGCCAGCACAGCTGCTGCCTCGCCAGGCCTTCCATTTGTTTTTGGGATACTGGGCTGCCTGGAATTGGTTTCCACTTCCCTGTCAGGAGTGGGAGGCTCCATGGCAGCCACCCTGCTGCTTCCACTCGGCTGTGCGAGGCCATAGATTAGATTCCTGTTTGCTTCATGGAAGATCCCTGGTGATATCAATTAGATATGTCAGAGGGACCCGGGGGAATGTTTCTTCTGTTATTTATTTATTGGCGTCGGAGCCATTGCAGGCTCCCAGAGCGAGACACATAATGTCTCTCGCCTTTCTTCACTCACACTCCCTCTTCTGCTTTTTATGGCTCCTAATAAAGCCCAGCAAAGGTTATTTCCAGAGGGGAGAGGCTGCTGCAGGGCTGGTACCCTGCCGTGCCGGATGGAGCATCCCCGCTCGCAGAGCCAGGCTCGTGCTCACCCTCCCTGAGCCAGAGCACGGACGAACTGTGTCACCTCTGCCCTCCTTGCACACTTCCAAGAGCCTCATAATTCCCTCTCCAGCCCAGCTGCCAGCTCAGTGTGTCCTGGACAGCTCTGGCACGGGGCAGAGCCGGAGGTACCACTCAGCCCTGGCGGGCCCGAGCACTGCTGGCTCCTGCTGCACGTGCCAGCAAGAGGCACCAGAGCAAATTTAATGAGATACGTGAGAAAGTGGTGCAAATAATTAAAATCTCTCAGGGCTGGAGGCAGAGAGAGGTGAGGGGAATGAAAGGAGCCTTGGTGATTCCTGGGTACATGCACTGAGCAGGTGCTTTGTTGTGGTGCTGCAGCCCTGGCTGGGTGCAGGGACAGGGAAATGTCACCTCATGATGTCAGATTCTGTGTGGCACCTTGGGGCAGACTGTCCAGGTCCCTTCTCTACTGCAGGGAGCTGGGGGATTAGCAAAGTGAGGATTGGCATGAGAGGAAAAGGTTTAACCAGCCTGAAACTTCCTGTTTGTGTTTGAAGTCCCCAGGGAGGGATCCCCGTGCCCAGGGGCTGCAGAGCTGCTGCCTGCACACCCAGACCCCGAGAAATTCCCCAAAGGCTCAGTCCTCCTGCTCCTGATGAAGCTGCTGGGTTTTGCTCTGCAGTGCTGGAGTGTCCCTCTGAGTTAGGTGGCTCCTGCAGCCCGGCTGCTCTGCAGGGCCCGTTAATCTGGCCGGGATAAAATACCGCTGGCTCCTGTCATCATCCGTCTCCTCTTTCCCCCGAGGTCAAGTGGGGCCCTCTCGTCCATCCCAATGAGCAGGGCAGCCCATAAAACATGTTTTATGAGCACTGCCTAACGAATCCCTCCCCTGAGACATGTGCTGCTGGCACGGTGCTGGGAATAGCTCCTCTCCATCCCCCTGGAGTGGATTTCCTTGGGGCTCCAGGGAGTTCATTCCAAAGCAATGGGGTTTCTTAGGAGGGGGTCACTGTGTGCTTTAATTGTCCCCAAGCTCTTCCCTCATGAGGAAGGGTGGGGATGCTCCTGTGTTGCCCATCGGGACTGGGGGGTCCTGCCCCCTGCCACCCCCCTGGTGCCAGGCTGTAAATCCCTGCACCCGGTCTGGGAGCTGCCTCGTGTCAATGCCCTGCTTTCCTCCAGCTCCACCCCGGTGTCAACGCCCTGCTTTACTCCAGCTCCACCCCGAAGTGAGTCCCATTTGAATGTTAATGCCTCCGAGATGAAACCTGGCTGATTAAATTTTAGACTTGCAAATGGATTTGGTAAGTAGACGTGTGGAAAGGCGGGACGGAGCCGCTGCCTCGTCGCAGATACGGCAAATAGCAGCACTTTGTGATTAGGTGTGAGATTCACTCTCAGAAAATGGGAGTCTCCAGGGGCTCTTTTCTGGTGAGAAATCCTTTAAGTACATAAATTTATGGCAGTTTTTATTTCCCCAAACAAAAAGAGGTCCCAGGCTGTTGTGGTTGGCTGAATGGGCAATAAGGGAATAATGAGGAGCTGGAATGGATGGGAGCCCTGGCTGGGGGTGTGGGTGAGGTGGTGGCCACTCACATCCCACCCCAGCGCTGGGGGGCAGTGGGACAATGGGTCACAGTGCTGAGGGGAAGGCGGTGTTGTGGGAAATGCCTCTGAGACCAGGATTAATCTATCCTTGGCTGCACCCTGCGGCTGCTGCTGCAGGGAACGCAGGAATAACAGGCAGGCAGGGAGGGATGGAGCCTTCTGCTCCCGGGGAAGCACTTGAGCATCATCATGTGTGGGTGGGAAAGCGGAGGCGGGGAGCAGAGATGCAGCTTGGCAGAGAGATCCTTCCCTCCTGCCGGCCCTGGCAGCAGCCTCCGTCTCAGTTGCAGCCGAGGATGGATTATTCCAGCTTGGCACACGGGTTTCTTTTATTTTCCCGATGAAAAAGCAAGCCTGGATTTGAAACACCTTTAAAAATGCAGATAGTGGGGCAAACCACCGTGACCCCTGTGCTCGATACAGAGCAGGGCTTTAATGAGAGCCTTGCATTCATTCTTATCTGGAGCGCTGGGAAATACTGCGAGGAAAGCGGACAAAAGCAAGTGGTGGAGCAGGAGCCTGGATTTAGCACATATTAAACCATTTGTCTTTTGCTCCCCTGCTGAGCAAGAGCACATGGGGCTGCTGCAGCCCCAAAATCTGGGGAGAGAGTCAGCAGAGGCAGGCAGGGTCTGAGGGGAGCACAGGTGCTTTCCTTGAGCTGCTTCGCTCTGCAGCACGATCTTCCCAACCTGGTGGGATTTTGGGAGCAAGGCTTTCACTGCTCTCAGAGGTCCTGTCCTTGGCACCTCTGCCCTGCTGTCTCCCTTGACCATCTACATTGTCCTGCCTGAGAGGGAGGCAGTGTCTTCTCCCAGGTAACAAGCAGCAGCACAAGAGGAAATGGCCGCAGGTTGTGCCAGGGAAGGTTTAGATTGGATATTGGGAGCTATTTCTTCACTGAAGAGGTTGTCCAGCCCTGGAGGGATTTAAAAGTCATGTAGATGTGGCACTTGGAGACATGGTTTAGTGGAGGCTTTGGCAGTGCTGGGTTGGGCTTTTCCACCCAAAAAAATTCTATGATCTCTCTCCCTGACCCATTACTCTGCTGAGCATTCCCTGGGATGGGATTCCAGGGCCCTTCTGGGGAGCTGTGAACATCCATGGAGAGACAGAGTTCTGATTTCCCTGCCCGAAATCTCCATTGCTTTCCTTGTTCTGGATATTGAAACATTCATCCTCTGCTCATTACAGAGCAATCTCCAAATTACCCTGGCTCTGAGCAAACACGGCTGCACTCGCTGGGGCATCAGCAGGGATTGATGTTTCCTGTGCCCACCGCACTCTCGAGGAGGAGCTGGTGCTGAATCCTCATCCGTGCAAGGCAGGCGGAGGGACGTCCCGTCCCACCTGCGGGAGCGCTGGGAACACCCAGCTTCGTGCAGTGCATGAGGCAGGAACGGTTTGGGATGGGGCTGCTTTGGTGGGTCCTGGGCGTGGAGAGCACCTGCAAATCCATGGATGTGGGAGGGCTGCTGTCGGGACAGATGAATGCAGGCGCCGGGCAGAACTGCCCAGAGGAGGGATGGAGTCAGTGGGGTGGGGGCTGCCGAGGTGGGCAGGCGCCGTGCCAGGCACAGCACTGCGAGGCAGCCCCGCAGCCCCCGACCGCCGTCCTCATGGGCACAGCCTGGGCTCGGTTTGACAGCATTCCTGGGAAAGTACTTTAAATAATACATGAAGTTTCCGTGCAGTTCAAGGCTCCCGCGCTCGTTTACCAGCAGCTGCGATGTGTTACCGTCTGATAAACACGGTTGTTATATATTATGTATATCGCATCCCGGTGCCAGATTCGCGGGGAGGTGTCTCCGGTCACACAGCTGGGCTGTTTGCTGTGCATGAGGATGAGGCTGCGAGAGCATCCCCGATGTAAACACTGCCGGGAAGCTCCGCTCGGAGCCGCCCCGCCGTGTAGTGAAAGGGAGTCTAATCGCTACATCTAATTACTGAGACGGGGAAATCGATACGGAAGATTTCCAAGTGTCTTAAAATATCCTGAATTCCCTCCCTTTCAGGCGGCTGCTGGCTGGCTGCGGCGGAGCTCTGCAGTGTGAGGGTGATGAGGCTTCAGGCTGCCGGGCTTGACCGGGTGTGGGAGAGCAGGATTTGGGATGAACGGAGGCTTGGCTGCCTCTGAGCCATGGGCAGCACTGACAGAGGGAGGGATGGGGCTGGCACAGTGGGATGGAGAGCACCTGGACCTCTGCTTTTGGGGGCAAAGCTCTCAGTCTGGGGGCTCAGCTCCTTCGGTGGGAATCTCCCGGCTGGAGAGGACACCCATCCAGGCTGGCTGGGGATGGGGACAAGGAGGAGGAAGCTGTGTCGGGTTTGTTTTTGTCTCAGGCTTTTCAGAACACAGGAACAAACATTTCCTACATCCCACAGTGAATACTCGGGGCTCAGATTTAATCTCGCATTCATTCACATGCTGATGAGGCCCTGAGCATCCCTTTCCAGGAGCTGTTGTTTGAGCTTCCCCAACCCCTTTCTCAGCCAGAAAAGCCTTGTAGAGGCTACAAGTGGCCTTGGCTGCCTTCCTGCCCAAGCACCAAGGACGTGGGCCTGGGATCAGGGGGGTCAGTGCCCCCCACATCCGATCATCATCGCTCCCACTGCAGGGTCTCCCACCAGCTCTTCGTTCGTGCGCTGTGGGGGAAGCGAGGCAGCTCCTTAATGAGATGAGCTGGGGCTCTTACCTTGCTCGGCAGCTAATTGAGGTGTGCGAGCTGCTCTCGTGTTAGGCAATCACCGGGAGTTTGTCTAAATCCATCGCGGAGCAGCCGCCGGATCAAAGGGCCGGGCTCTCCAGCCTGCCATGCCCAGGCTGCTGACAGTGCCTGCTGCCACTTCCCTGAGTGACTGCTTGACACAATAAATCTGTGGGAGAAGGAGGCAGTTCTGATCTGCTGTCATCTTCCCCAAATGCTCCTGATGCATTTTCTTTCCTCATTACACATGAGATGTCAAGTCCTCACCTGCGAGAGTGCAACTCGACATCTCCCCTGCACGTCCGCCTCCCCCCGAAGGCTCCCAGCTCCCGGCTGACAGGGTCCCTGCGGAGGTGGCTGCCGGGGGGAGCTGCCCTCCACCTTCCCATTGTTGTCCCCTCAGCCTGGAGTCCTTCAGAGTGGCTCCTGTCCCGTGCTGTGCCCTCTGCCCCCCATGGGTGACAGCATCCAGCCGGCTGGGGGGGTCCCTCCAGCCACAAGCCGAGTTGTTGGCTGGCTCATCCTCCCCCTTTTTTGGGATGAGCCTCTTTGGTGCCGTGCAGGTGTGGGTGTGGCCCTGGGGACGATGTCCTGGCTGCAGACCCAGGAGCCCAGAGCTCTGGTGGGAGCGAGCCGGGGCTCAGGGAAGGGTGGCAGAGCGGGTTCACCTCC
This sequence comes from Notiomystis cincta, assembly GCA_013398075.1. NCBI lineage: Eukaryota > Metazoa > Chordata > Aves > Passeriformes > Notiomystidae > Notiomystis > Notiomystis cincta. The sequence continues at coordinate 67,849 of VZRX01004647.1, read as the reverse complement.
AGCACGCCTTTGCGGAGGAGAAGGAGCAATTAGCAGTCTGATAGCAAGATTAATAGCAGATGCTCATAATTAACTCACTATGCATGTAAGCAGCTATTGTCTCCATTTTACCCTGCGTGGATTGATATTCAGGAGTGACTCATTACAGAGACAGAACCGATTTTGCCTGCAGAGCGCAGCCACCAGAATGGAAATTGCAATTAGAGTTGGCTGTGTCCCTGCCAAAAGCCTGAGGAGCAGGCGCTGGGGTGGGACAGGCCCCCCCTGCCTGTCCTGGGGGGCTGCCCTGGGCTCCCCCAGCAGTGTCCAGGGCTGGGTGCTCCCCCTGCCTCCAGCTCATCCCAAAGGTTTATGGCTGCAGAGCTGCTGGGCTGGCCCAGCCCGCTGCTGAAGGGAGAGATGAAAAATGGCTGGAGAAGCTGGAGAGTGGCCAAAACCTGCCGAGAGTTGCAAAGGGAAGCAGAACAAAGCGAGGTCAAACGCTGCGGTGCTCTCCAAGCCAGAAAAGCCTTGTTTTTCACCTAGAAATGCCATCCAGCCTGGCCCTTCCTGTGCTGCTGTGTCAGGTACCCTGTGGCAGCAGCACTGGGGACTTTGCAATGTGTGACCCCCCCAAGAAGGGCTTTGTGCGTCTTAAAGGATGCGAGAGCAGTTTCCCTGTGCCTGGTGCTGGTTTTGGAGGCAGGAACACTCTGGGGTACGTGGTCTGTCCCTGCCTGACCCGTGGGAAGTGCCCCAGCCCCACCGGGTTTCCAGCACGTCGATCCCATCAGGGCCCTTAAGCACATCTCTCACGGTTCCAGAAGAACCAAGTGCCAGCTGGGACATCCCTCCATGTCTCGAGGCACCCCTGGATCCCAGGAACCTTGCCCGGTCCTGGCAGGAGCTGTGAGCTGGGGGGCAGTGGCAGAGTGTGGTCTCTGAGAAGCTGTGGCTGTGTTTCAGTGCTCCCAGTGTGCTCGTGGCTGCTGAGCTGCGGGGACTCGCTGGCCCGGCTCCTTTGGACATCCCGGTAATTGCCTGTGTCAATTCGCTTCCCGGGAACAGCTTCTCTAAGGACGGCCCTCCCTGGGGAGAGGCGCAGAGCTGCTGCTGCAGTCTATCTTTGTGTGGTGTTTTTCCCTCCCTGCTCACCATCACCTCTCAAAAGTGATATTGAGGCAGGAAAGGTTTATTTGTGCAACCCCGTGAAGTATCTTGGCTCTACAAACACGAGCTGCCACAGCAGGCAGGGGCTCCACCCTTGGCCCAGCACTGGGGACAGGGATGGGGGTCCTCGAGGGGCACTGTCATAGCACCCACACCCAAAATAACCACTCACAGGCTTTTGGAGAAACCTGTGCTCTGCCTAAGAGCAGCTGAGTTTTGCTGAGAGATGGGATGGAGCCAGAGGGATGAATCCCAGGAGCAGCACTGCCTGTGGGGAAGGAGGGGAGGGATCCCTGTCCGTGCTGTAGTGGATCCAGGTGATTTCGTTCTGGATTTTGTGGTACTTGGTGTGTTCTTGACACTTTAGATTTAATATGAAATAATAATCTGGTAGGGAGCCTTTGTGGCAGAAAGCATTGCTGCATTCCCAGCCTCCACCTTGGCCCCCTGGGTGTGCACGCAGGGCTCGGCTGCTTTGGCAGGGAGAGGATGAATCCTTCCCCAACCCGCTCCTGCTCCCCTTTCACAGCATTCGACCCCGAGTTTCCCTCCGGAGCCGCCTCCTGCTGTACCCGCGGGGCCTGAGTGCAGCCGTGCCCGGGGGGAGGCAGATGCCCAGCGCGGCGAGCGGTGGGGCGGGGGCGAAGGGATGAGGCGGAGGCAGCGGGACCCCGGGCAGGGGGAAGCTGGAATTACACAGCAGCGCCTGCGAGCGCGTTCTCCCATTTGCGTAATCCCTGCCCCGCCGGCAGCCCGGCTGCGCGAAGTGCTCCGCAGCCCCGGCGGGATCAGCCCTTTTTGGCTAATGTCATCTGCACGCGTAATTAGGCAGCCACGGGGCCATCTGGGCTCTGCCTTGGCACAGCCCCGTGCCCAGGCAGGGGCAGCGCTGGTGGGGATCACAGCCCTCGCTTTAGGGGTGGCATCCCTAAAGGGTGACACAGGAACTGCCGTCACAATCACCTACGGGTGTGGGGGGAAACCTCTTCACCCCTCCCCTGGACCGGGTCCCCCCGCTGGGAACGGGTCCTGTGCCCCGGCTCTGGTGGGCTCAGCCTGGGCAGGGCAATGAGCAGGAGAGCAGGAGGGGTCCACAGCTGCTCATTTCCGTGGGCTCTGGCGTGGGCTGGGGTGCCAGGCTGGGGTGCCAGGCTGGCAGGGAAGGAGCTCGCTCTGCTGAGCCTCCAGCTCTTTGCTCCCGCGTCTCCTCCCTGGCTGGCGCTGCCTCCGAACAGACCGGGAAGGCGCGGGCATATGGTAATGCATATTTAACTGGTATTTACATTCAACAGTGTCTCTCTGTAGCTCTGTTTTCCTTCCCAAATGCTCTAATTCCTCCCGGCTCCCAGCTGGGGAGGCCGGGGAAGGGCGGGCGCCCTTGGCAGGGTTGAGAGGCTGCGCTGGGCCGGTGCTGCCTGCAGCCTCCTGCTCGGTGCCTCCTTTGCTGGGGCAGCTTTCCTGTCTGGAAGCCAAAGGGCAGAGATCCCAATCCTAGGCTGGGAGCTCAAACTGTGCTCTGAAGAGAGAGGAAACTGTCCAGAAAGCTGCTTTTTGGGGTAGAACACTTGGTGTTTCAGGAAAGGTGCGGGAGAAGGTTGCATTTGGGTCTGCAGAGAACCAGGTTGGATGTGCTGGGTGTCCTGCCCCAGCCTGATTCCCTGGGCTCCCACCCACCCCTGTCCCATGGGGGAGCATCCTACTGCACCAGGAGAGTGCTCCCTGCTTGGCACAGCTACTGGCAGGGGAGCACTGGACTCATCGTGGTGCCTCTCCAGCACTTTTACCAATGGCTGAGAAATGTGAAAACCAATTAAGAACAGAGGGGAACTGTTAAGACAAAAAAATAAATAGCTCCCGTTCCAATTGACTTTGCTCCTTAATCCTGGTGCTCGGGAGCTATCGTTATTCCAAACATACCGGCATAATAATTAAACATAATTACTTGTAGGTTCTGGGCCGGTGACTATCTATACTGAACGCTCCTAATGAAATTTCTATTAAGCATACACTGACTGGTTAATAAATAATAACAAGGCCTCAGTGTCTGGTCAGGGAAGGGCCCTGGTGTGTCCAGGGCAGCTGGTGGGGAGAGGGCTGGGAGCAGAGGGGTGTGGAGCAGCATTCCCTGTTCCATTCCTGGGCCAGCCCATGTTCCCTGGAGTGCTGCCGGGAGGTGTAGGAGCCCTGAACACCCTGCAGGGCCTGGCTGCCCCATCCTCCCCAGCCGTGGGGGTCCCCACCAGCTCCTGGCCCTTAAAATGCAACCTGGGGTGACCTGTGAAAGGCTCTTCAGGGTTTTCGGTCTCTCTGCATTGATGTAAAAAGCAAACGTTGGGTAATGAGGACGTTGTCAGAGCTCCAGAGAGAGAAATCACCTGTTTAGCTCAGAACATTTTCCTTGAGAATTAATCCTAATTTAGGATCCAATTATAAACATAGAGGGTAATATAATGGCCTGAAACATTAGTCAAGGCAAATTCTATAATTGATGAGTGCTAATGTGAAACAGTTTGAAAATGAGGACGCATTTTGTTTTTAAATCCTCCCTCCTCCCCCTCCTCTGAGAAATCTGCGGCTTTGGGAGCTGGAGCACTTCAAGAGAACAAAGACCCTTTGAAAGCTCCTTTTTTTTCCCCCTTTCAATGCTTATCTGAAAGGACATCTCTCTCCCCTTAGTTGCTGTAATCATAAAAGCACAGGTGACAAACTGCTTCGTACCAGGCATCATCAATTCCAAGTTGGGGATTTTATAAACACGTTTGTGTCTCTGTGTGTATGTACACACACAGCAAAGGCAGCAGCAGCACCGTGGCTCTGTGCCAGCAGATGATTCCTATCAGCCCACCGGGGGAAAGCCAACAAACTTTTAAGGGACAGCTTTAACCTGCCCTGCCCTGCGGTGGCGATGCTGCTGCGCTGTTCCCGGAGCAGGGTGCCGGGATCCACCGGATCACTGGATACATGGAGACCTCTCTGCCCTCGTGCTGCTGACAGTGATGCTTTGCAAACATTCCACAGGCGAGTTTTGCTGGGCTTGTAAATACTTTCATCCGTGTTGTGCTTTGTTACCGTGGGAAAGGAGAATAAATTGAATGTTAGGGCTCAGAGGTGCCCCCCACAATGTCCCTGGGCAGCCAAAGGATGCAGTTCTGAGTTTCATCATCTGTGTCCCGATTTTTCCCCCTGTCCAGCTCGCTCCAACACAGCTCAGAGTTTGCTTGGCTCAAGGGCCTTGCTGTGATCTACAACTGCAGGTAAATGAGGGCTGCAAATCCCCATTATGGGCACTGCCCACAGCACTGAGGCAAAACACCTCTGAAAGACACTTTGCTCGGCAAAGTGGATGATGGATCTGCAATCCATGTGTTCAAGGGAAAAAGAAGGGATGCACCCACCCCCCAGGTCTGTGAATCCCTTCCCTCCTCACAGCTGTGAATGAGACTCTTAAAGAGCCAGCTCGGGTCCTGAGGCTGCCCACGGAGCTGCTGTTCCCGGGGAGATTCCTCCCCCCCTGCCTGCACCTGGGGGGACCCTCGGTGCCAGTGTCCGGCATCCTCCTGCTGCAAGGGCAGCATCCCCCGGGGCCGGGCAGCTGATGATGGCTTGCCCGGCCGGTTTCCAAGGTGACAATCTCCTTGCCCAGCCTTTGAACTCCAAGGTGATTTCTTGTCTCTGAACAGCACCTCGGAGCCGCCGGCGCTTCCCTGTGCTTTGCCAGGATGGCTCCGCTGCCCGGGCTGCGCTCCTCTGTCTGATCAACAAAGTGTTTGGGGCAGATAAGGCTGGCTCGGGTTGTCACAAGCTCAGAGAAATAAATATCTGTCTCTGTACCCAACGTGCTCGGCGGTGTTGAGAAACTTCTGGGCTTTTTCCACCTGGTGTTTTCTTCCTGCAGCTCAGCTCCGGGTGGGCNGGGTGGGGGGGGCTCTTGGCAGTGACAGATGGATTGGGAAGGCAGTGGAATGCCAGGGGTTGGAATCAAGCTGGGCACCCCCGAGCCTGAGGGGCACAATGAGGTGTGGGGAACCTGTTGCTGGCCCAGGGAGTGCAGGGCAGAGCTCTGCCCCTCGCTCCAGCACTCAGTCACCTTCCCTCAGGCTTTTATCTCCAATCTTTTGTCAATGATACAAAGCAAAGGCAAAGGGAAAGGAGAAAAATCCGAGGAGGTTGAAAGTCGTCCTTTGAGGACAATTTTATTGTTGCTTTGCCGTCTGAGAGTGTGAATCCACTCACAATTCAGTGCCAAGCAAACACCTGAACCGTGTGAGCTCAGCCAGCTTTGATCCCAGCACAAGTGGAACAGCACACCTGGCCCGCGGTGTCCCTTCTCCCAGGGCTGCCTCCACCGCCCTCGGGTATTTGGCATTGCTATGTCGGGGCTGTCTGCTACACTTGCACTGCAGGTGGGTGCCCGGGGGCTGCTCAGCCCCCACCTCCACAGCGGGGGAGGAGGGACCTGGGCCACATTCCCGCGGTCTCTCCCATCCAGTTGCTTCCCTGGACTGATAATGATGCATCCCAGCTAGTGGGAGTTTGCCTGGGGCAGAGGGGTGTGATCACACATAATCCAGCAGCTTCTGGGTGTCTTGGTTCAAGGACAGGTCTTAGTGTTCTTTTACTTCTCCCTCTGTGTTTTGGAGTCCATCTGTGTGGATTTTTGTGATTCAGTCGCTCTCAGGGAGTATCTGCCTGTGCTGTCTCTCCTCTCTGGGGCCGGTGGACACCGTGCAGCTCCCCAGAAACGTCCGGCGGGAGAAGCTCCGTCCCCGTCACAAATCCGAACGGGTGAGAAGGGGCTGGGGAAGCTCAGCCAAGAGACCCCTTCCTAGGGGTTAATTCAGCCTTAATCTCAGGCTCAGCGAGTCAGGGGTCGGTGCTCCTCTTTGCAGGACAAGATAATCTCCTTATCTCCGAGCCCATCGAGCTGCCACAGCCCTTCTGCCTGCGGAGAATTAGTGTGAGCTATTCGGGATTACGCCCCAGCCTGAGCCCTGCCCTCCCGGAAACCTCCCGGGGAACTGCCGGGGGGAGCTGTGCCAAGTGCTGGGAGAGTCAAACTCTAAATCCCTCCTCCTGCGCTTAAAATCGCCTTGTTCTGTCCCCACGTGGGGCTGTTTGTCTGTCTGAGCCGGGGATGGAGCGGAACCGCAGCTCCCGTTCGAGGGAGGACACGCTTTGTGCCAGGGCATCCCCCAGAGCATCCAGCTCGGGGTGTGTCCTGCCCACCCTGCCTCCGCATCCAAATGGAGAGGATTCCAAATCCGCTCCCCTGGGGTTCGCAGCCCTTCCCTGCGCCCAGGGAGGCTCAGCCCCACCTGATTTCCCCCTGGCAGCCCCCGGTGTGCAGCACTGCACGGCGCCGGAGCATTCTGCACTGAGAGGAGCTTTTGGCTCCGGCTCAGGGTGTCAAGAGCCTCAGCTAATCCAGGGAAGCATCCAAACAGACTGCCCGAGGCGCCAGCCAGCCCCGTGCTGCGGATCTGCCATTTCATCTCCGTGCTTCTGGTACTTCAGCCTCAGTGAGATGCTGGCCAAAAGCACGGCTTTGGGGGAGGATGCTCAGAAAACCCCCTTTGGAGCCGCGTGGCGCTGGGAGGAGGGAAGGGGGTGCAGGAAGGGGTCAGGCAGGGCTCAGGCAAGGGCTGCCGGCGCAGGGGTGGCGGCAGGTGAGGCTGCCTGCGCCGCGGGGAGCCCCTGCAGTACACGGTGGTTGCTGCGGTGTCAACACTTCGCCTTCCCCCTCGGTGACATCCCTTTGTGAGCCAGCTTCAAAGAGGCCTCTCCCCCTTCCCCTCCTTTAGGAAGGTGTATATGAAACTTTAATTACAGTAGCAGTGTTTAAAGGCACGGTTACACCTGCTGAACAGACAGCAGCCACAGGAGCGACAGCAGCAACATCAGGGTGACAAAACTTTGCCGGCGCGGCGCCGGCGGTGTCAGCTCCCCCAGCATCCCATCTGCGAGGGAGATCAGGCCGTGCCCTCTGGTAAAGGCTTAAATGGGGTGCTCAGGCAGGTCAGATGTGGAGGAAGGAACTGAAATGTCCCTCTGTAGCAAAGTGTCCTGGCACAGCTGGCAATAATCCTGCAGATGACAAACTCCTGCTCCTGAGTGAGCAGCGCTCTGCTCTGTGCTGGGGACAGGGGAGGGGATGAACCAGTGCTGGACTTCCAGTTCCTGCTCCAAGAGCACAAGCCTGTTCTTTCAGGGGCTGGATGTTGGGGTGTTCTCCCCTGCTGGTGCCCCTCTCTCTGTTTTCTCTGCACCAGCTGACCCCAGGTGCAGGCTGGGGCTCGTGCCTGGCTTTGGCAGGTGTTTACCTTGCAAAAAGGAGGATTTTTCACACCAGGAGACCAAGGGATGAGGCAGGGAGTGACTGGCTCAAGGTGGCTGGGGGAGCTGGGGCTGTTTGTGCCTGTCCTGTGGTTGGTGCCAGGGCACACTGAGCCCTGGAATGCTGGCAGGGCTGGCACCAGGCTCAGCACTGTGGTGCACAAAGTGACATTCGAGGACAATGTGGCAACTTATTGCTGAACAGAGGAGAATAAATCTGCAGCGGTGGGGTGGAGGCACAGTGCTGTAAAGCAAAGAGCCAATATAACAGTCTACATAACACCATTAGTCTGGGAGAGAGGCAGTTGATATAGAAGGAGAGATGGCATGAGCCAACAGGTCCCCACTTTATTTTTTTCCCCGTGTTTAATACAGTGTTCTGGAGCTGCTCTCTATGCTCAGTGTGTTTTATTGTTTTGCTCACCCTGAAAGAGGAACTGCTGGGGCTTTGATAAATGGATGGAAGCGCTGGGCTGGCTGTCGCTGCAGTTTTTCTGGGTGTTCTGACCCACAGGGCTGGGCCCTGGGCATCCCCTTCTCTCCTGGTCTCTTCCTTCTGCTCCTCTGTCCAGTGCCCATCCTGAACTCTCTTGGCACCCAGGATGGCATTTGGAGGCTGCCCAGAGTTCTGAGTTCAGTTACTGATTTTGGAGATGAAAGGGAGCTGGGGGACTGAGGAGGGGAACAAGGGGACCAGAAGCCTCCACTTCCCTGGAAGGGACATGGAGCCCTGATTGTCTTCCCTTGATGCTGGACCCAGGGCTGGATCTGTCTGGGTACCCCTGGCTCAGTGTTCCCATTTGTACCCTGCCCCCAAAAATGCAATCTGAAGGGCAGTGAGGGACCCTGGGCTATCCCTGGGCTCTGCCCTGGCCCTGCCTGCCTTGGTGTGGGGGTCTGATCCTCGGGGTGCAGCCAGGCTCGGGCAGGGGTTCAGTGTGACCACGACACGGAGCAGCAGCAAGGGGAAGGTTTGCAGGAGCGGCTGAACAAACCCCGCAAGAAAGAGCCGGGAAAGGCGCTACCGACTGAGAAAGCAATTTTGGAAGACAAATGTAATCTGCGGATCTGAATATCCACAAGTGAAATAGGGGGGAAGATAAAAGGAGCAAGAAGTCAGGGAATCCACGCAGCGGCGGGTGCACTTCAAAGGGGAAGGGAGCTGGCTTATAGATTTACCGCCAGTCGCGGCTGTGCCGCGCGGAGCAGGGAGCCAGCATGGGAGAGAGCCGGGCATGCAGAGGAAAGGGAATTTTAAAAGCAAAATTTCAGACGCCTGTTTCCCCCTGGGTGAAATTACACAGAGAAATATTCTGGCAAAATACGAAAGGGACTGAGATGAAAGCGGAGCCCAGAATATACATTGCAAATGGCATCTGTCCGGGAGGGACAGCGGAGCCCGCGCCGGAGAGGGGGCCGTGCTCCGGGGGCCAAAGCCTGCATTTCCAGAGCTGGCTGGAGCTGTGGAGGCCCAGGAGGGCATCACCTGTGCCCAGGTGCTGTGGCAGAGCTGATAACAGCCCATTAGACTCCCCCAGCTTCTCCTGGGGCTCTGAGGGTGTTGATTAGAGCTGGACAAACCCCACAGAAATGTTCTGGGAGTGCTCATGTGAATCTGGGGTGCAGGAGGATTTGCTGGTCTTGAGCTGGCTGGGCCATGACACAGTCCCAGGGAATTTAACTCCCCTTGGCTGCAAGGGACATGGGCGGGGTGGGGCTGGCAATGCCCACGTGATGCCCCCAGCTGGGGATGGAGGGGACAATGGGGACAAGCTCTCTGGAGCGCGACCTGCCCAGTGTGAGTGCCCAGGCGAGGGAGGGCTCGGAGCAGAAAAGCCAGGAGCGGGTGGAGAGCAGGAACAAAGGCACCCCAGTGGCTCGGGAAAGGTTGCCTTTGCTTGCGGCTGAAAGCGCCGGGCAATAATAATCAAGATTTATCGCTCGGCAATCACCATAGCAACATCAAAACACAAGTGGGAGAGAGATGCTCCCCGGGGGGCTCCCCGCGTCTCCTCCTGCTGTTGCTCAGCCCCAACCAGGAGGAAGCAGAGCCTGGCGGGAAGGGAAGCTGGGTTTGATGGTGGAGGAAGGAGCTCTCCCAGCCGCCATTGAGCCCTGTCTTGCAGCTGGAATATCGGGACAAGGGTTACTCCCTGCAGGACCAGATCCAGGGGCCTGCTCCGTTCCCATCCAAGGGTGCTGGCTGCTCCTTGGGGCACTGCTGCCCCTTGCCACCCCCTTTTTGGGTGCCAGCCAACTGCTGGGTGCAAACAGTGTGTGGAAAGAAGAAAATGCTGGATTTCCTGCACTAGTGTCGGTGGCTCCTTGTGCTGCTCCAGAGAGGGGGATGCAGGCTCCTTCCTGGCACTGGGACTGGCACCAGCACCGTCCTGCTGCCACTGGGCAGCTCTGAAACGAGGAGCACTCGCCTTGCTGGCACCATCTCGAGCCCTGTCTCTGCTACCAGAGCTGCTAAGCCTCCATAAATATGCTTTTATTAATCAAGCAGTGTTTGTTTAGCATAAACCAACTCCCCTGCTAAATGGCTGCAGGAGCAGCGCGCGGCGCGTGGTTCACAGCCATGACTCAGGGCTGCCAGCGCCGCTCCACAGGGCTGGGAGGGCATCATCCATCTCTGCTCCTCGCTGCCAGCTGCCCCCTGAGCCCTGGGCACGGCAGGCTGGCTCCATCCTGGCTGCTGCCTTCGGGTCTGGGTGCTGGGAAAGGCTCCTCAGGGCTGTGCTCCCTGCTTGGGGATGTGCTGAGGGTGGGATCTGTGCTGTGAGCACATCCCTGCCGGTGTGAAGGTGGTGAACAACCCCCAACAGGGACCATGGGCATCCCCTCTGGCCCCCAAAGGGCACAGCCACAGCTGCCAGACAGACCTGAGCCTGGGGGTGTCCCTTAATAGGAGGGAACAGCCATGGCCAGGCCCCTTCTCTGAGGAGAGCACAGGAAGGAGGGACCCTCTGCAGGGGCTGCTGCTCTTGCCCTGTTGGGGAGCTTATGGAGAGACTGGTATGGGGAAAAAACAGCTTCTGCCTTTGAAGGGGCAGCCAGGCAATATCTGCTGGGAGAGGAGCTGCAGGCTGCCGGCTCCTCCGCTTGCTGATCCAGTGCCAGGTTGCAGGGGCTGAAGCAGCCTGTGGAGTTAGCAAAATCCTTTATTTTACATTTGATATCTTGTTCAGATCAATAAGGATTCCTTGAGCAATTCGGGGGCTTGTAGTCTCCTGATTAGCTGTCCCTTTATCCAGTTAGATTTTTCTTATCTGGAGTAATTGTTGTTCCAGAGAACGGCTGCAACATGACCTTACCGGCAAGGGTACGGCTCCCCGAGAAATACAGCTCCCCACACCGGCCCTCCCTGACAGCCCCTCCGCCTTATCTCCCCATAAATTGTTGCTGCGAGCTTTTGTTGCCTTCCCAAGGTGAGCCGGGGCGATCCGGAAGGCAAATAAATAAATCTCCATTGCTGAAAGGCCCGGCAGTGGCCGTGGGGAGGAGGAGGAGGAGGAGGAGGAGGAAGAGGAGGAGGCGGGATGTTTGCTGTGGCTGCTGGGGTCCTGCAGGCCCTCTCCAGGAGCTCTCCTGTCCGATGGACTTTGACAGGAGTTTTTTATTAACCACTGTGGCTCCTCCATCTATTCCCAGCCCCAGCATCTTCAGTGGGTTTGTGCTCCGGCCTCAGATTGGAAATAAATTGATGGCTAAAATAAAACCCCTCTCCAGATAGGAGGGTGATGAATGAGGGAGGAGAAGGGGATGCAGGGAGGTTGCTCTTTTCTTGAGTTACTGTAGAACATCTGGGTTTTGTCTTTGGTGGTGCTAGCAGGGATGCTCCTGGATGCTTGGCACTGCCCTTTGCCAGAGGGGAATGTGGTGTCTTGGCTCTTCCACTGGGATTTCATCTCTCCCTTCTGATGGGATCTCTCCTTTTCCCTAAATAGTTGATAGAAAGTAATGCAGGGCTGACACTGAAGGAGAGCTCGACACCAGCCCTTCAAATGCCACCTGACACCGGCAATTCCTGGGAAACAAACAACTCCATTAAATTCCCTGCATGCGGGAGCGCTCTGGAGAGGCCGTCTCCATGGAGCACCTGCCTGCTGCTCCTCTTTGTCTTCGCGGGGAGAATCAGAGCCACAGCTTTGTTCTGTGGGATGCCCAGCTCCTGAGCACTGTCCTGCCCAAACCCCTGGGGATGCAGCTGGGCAGCTCTTCCCAGAATAAATGACAGGGAACCAGGGACAGAGACGAGGTGTGCTCTGGAAAGCAGCTGGTGGCTGAGGTGTGGGCGACTGGGTGTTTTTCCAAACACCTGGCAAATGAGCTCCCCACTGGCTCTGTGGAGGATCAACACTGCTGAGACTGAATGTGGCAAATGGCCCGGGCCAAGATGATGTGGAGGGGAAAATTATCGACTCCCCCAACACGTCAGCATTTCCAAAATAGACCTGAGAGCCTTTAGGACCGGACTGAGCTCCGGTGTGATCCTGCAGGGCCAGCACTGCGGGGGAGGAATGGACCAGGATGGGCGGGGGTGGGATGGTCTGGAGAGGCCGAGAGGGCACAGGGACAAGGACAGGCAGAGCCGTGCCCAAGGAGGGCCCCGCCCCAATGTCACCAAAGCCCCTGCGGGCTCATCTCCGGTGGCAGCGGCCACCTCCTGCATCCTGGGGAGCACCCAGAAAAGCCACTCCTGTTTATTTATAGTTCCTTCCTTGCCTCCCACTCCCTGTTGCACACAAATTACCTGGAGACTCTGGAGACCCCCGATTTGTGTTCAGGTGCCGCTCGATCCCTTTCTCTGCTTGGCCGAGGGCGAGGGCACAGGGCTGATGGAACCACAGCCGCGTCCCGGTGCCCGCAGCATCCCGGGTCCCCGCAGCATCCCGGTCCCCGCAGCATCCCGGTCCCCGCAGCATCCCCCGCTCCTGCCAGCATCCCGGCGCTGCCGCTGGGAGCCATGAGGGGGAGCTCAGCCCATTCCTTCCCCTCTCCTCGGCTGCGCGCAGGGCTGCACTGGCTTGGCCGAGGGTACCGGGGACCCCCTCGCCTCCTGTCCCGCCGCGCTGGGGACACCGGCGGGGTGGTCACACCCGAAACACCCCCTGTGCGTGTGCCCGGCGGGAGGGCAGGATCCTGGGCAAGGCAGGACTGCTGCCCCTGTCCACTCCCAGCACCCTCAGCCTCAGCCTCGCCTCTGTCCCTGCCCCAGGCTTTTCCATGTGTCACACTGGAGTGTCCCAGCTCCAGTGAGTGCTCTGAGGTGGCACCTCTGGCACCCGTGTGCCCATCTGCCAGGTGAGGGGGCACAGCTGGGTTGAAGGAGCCCCTCGGGGTCTCACCCAGGAGTACAGGGAGATCCTCACCCTGCAGGGAGTCTGATGTGTCCCCTTGTCACTCCTAGCTGACCCCTGACTCGTGTCAGAAAGAGCAGAAAGGGCAGAAAATAGAGGAGATTTTCTGTATTTCAATTTTCTGAAAAAAGGAGAAATCCCATCCTATGTCTGCAATTATTTTATTATGCAGCACTAATGAAAAATACACTTGAACATCTAAAAAAGGCCTATGGTAAAGAGTTACTTAATGGAATAAATCACTCTAAATTAAGCAATTATCCCTTTGATTTTTTTTTTTTTTTAAACACCAATTGGCCAAAGGTGCTTCAGTTGTGTGAGATAACAGCTGTGGGCACGGCAAGGGAACATCTCCAGGTACAGCCACAGCCCAGGGGCTGCTCCAACCAAGGCTGGGTGTGCTGGGAGCCCCGAGTGATACTGCAGAGCTCAGGGGGTGTGGGTGGGCATGGATGGGATGAGGGATGCAGGACACAGGGTCCATCCCAGGCCCCTCTGCACAGCGAGGTCCTTGCTGGCAGCTCGTGCCAAGCCCATGGAGCCTCTTCCCACCACAGCTCAGGCAGCTGGTGCAGGCAAGGGAGGGAGAGAGGCAGTAAATAAACAAGTTAAATGAATAGCTGGGCTCTTCAAGGGGGAAATCAGGACTGTAAATTAGGCAGGGATTATCTTCTGATCCCAGAACTGAGCTTCCTAGCTATGACCAGGCTGATGTGCCTGGGGCGAGGGAGCAGCTCTGCAGGGCCAGGGGTGCTCCCAGCCAGGTCCTCCTTGGGAGAAGCCAACCCCATGTGAGCCCTCAGCCAGCCCTTGGGAATAGCAAACAGCCAGGGCTTGATCCCTGTGCCATTGGCATCCACTCCTGGTCCCAGCCCTGCCAACAGCACCCAGCCCCAGCCCCTCCAATTCCACCCTCCCCTGGCTTATTTGTTAAATATCCTGTAATTACAGAGAAATAAAAGGCTCCTACAGATTAGGGGATAATTATACTTAATAGGAACAGAATGAATATTCCTGGTTAACCATTGGGGCTTGGGAGGCAGATGGCACATAACCCTGTGTTCCCTCGGAGCGTGGCAGCCCTGGCAGTGCACTCATTAACCAGTTGCTCCCTGGCTCCGGACCAAAGGCGTTAATTGGTTAATCACCCCCGTGGCTTTGCTGATGAGTTATCAGGCCTTGCCCCTGAGGTGGGACTCCTCACTGGGTCTGGGGGGGCACTCTGGGTGCTCAGTGGGGTCATGCCCTGCCCCGCTGTTCCCGGGTCAGGAGTTCCCTCACGCCCCGTGTAGTCAGAGGCAGCGGCTGCTGGAGGCGGCGTCACAGGCGATGTCCCCAGTGCTGGGAACGCTGCAGACAGGCACTGCTCCCATCCAGCCCCTCTGAAGATGGAGAGGCTCCCATTATCCTGAGATCCTTCTGCTGCTGGTGTCAGGGGTGCCGCCGACACACGGCCTGGCAAAGGTGCTCGTGGCAGTTTGTGGTTTGTCACCTCTGGCACCACGGCAAACCCGGAGAGAGGAGGCTGCTGGTGGGCAGGAGGTGACCCAGGGCTCCTCTGTCCTCCTCTGTCTAAGGCAGGCTTTGGGGGAGAGCTGCCCCTCAGCCTCTGGGCAGAGCAGAGCCCTCGGGGCTTGGGCAGCCTCTTCCTGGAGGCACCTGGGCAAAGCTGTTGGCGGCTCCTTTGAGCACGGGCATTGTGGTGTGTTCAAATAACATTAATAAATACAACAGCAGCCACAGGGAGAGCTTGGTATTTACTGTAAATTCAGCATCTAAACAGAGACATCGTTTTGTCTTCTACAGTTTAACACCATTCATAATTCCGTGTTTTAACAGGCTTCCCCCGGGGCCCGAGATGCCTTTTTTATTTGAGGCTATTCCCAATTACCCGCTGTGCCTCTCCAGAGCTGGCTGCTGCTGAAACACTGCAGGGCTGAGCCACAGATGCTCTGTTGTCACCCAGGGCCCTCTTCTCCTGTCCCCTTCACGAGACCCTTGCACCCCTGCACTGGTGGGAATTCAGCAGTGCTGCTGCCTGGGTCCTGTGCATGGGGCTCTCCTCTGTGTGTGTATATAAATAAATATATAAAAATGTAAATATATATAGGTGTGATTCATCACATTGGCCATGGAGCCTCTCTCCTCCTTTGAGGGGCTTGGCAGAGCACAGCACTTGTGTCCCCTCTTCTCTCATTTGGGGCTACCCCCAAAAACCTGCAGCTTCTTGCCTCCTAGTAAAAAATCTCTGTGAAAAATTAATTTAGTCAGGACCAATCAAATTGTGCTGGGCAGTGCTGTAATTTATTCCCCACGGGGGGTGTGGTCCCATGGTGCTCCAGGAAAGGTGAAAACAAACCTGGGAATGAGCAGTGCTTGGTCCTTCAGGGCTCAGCCAGGTTGGCACCAGCCCTCCCTGCCAGGGCCCAACTTGGTTTTGAGCTGCCAGGGATGAATTATTGGGGTCTCTGCCACTTACCAGGTTTTCCTGGAAGATGGATTAGCGTGCCTGGAGTGGGAGGTGGCTGCAGGAGGACAAAGGCAGATCCCAGGGGAGCTCTCAGATCGTGGTTGGTGCGGTCTCCTCATTTTGGGCTGTTGGTGCTTCCAGCCCTTCTGAGGTGGGGATGTTCTGGGGGAGCCTCACTCCTCTGTGGGCCTGCCTGGAACCTCTGTCCTTGCTGGGGCAGAAATCCCCCTCCTCTCCATCCTCATCCAGCCCATCACCCTTCCCTGAGCTCCCAGCTCCGGAGCATCCAGCGCATGAGCCGGGCACCTGCTCTGCCTCCCTCCCCTCTTTCCCTCCTTCCCTGTGCACATCTGGAGGAACCCCGGGGGTGTTGCTGGGGGAGCCCCTGGGCCTGCTCCTGGCCCCCTATCCCAGCAGTTTTAGGGCTCCATGTGGGAGAAGGAAGGTTTTGCCACCTAATAAATTTAGATTTAATTTGCAAGTGAAAAAGAGCGTTCTCTTTTGTAGCTGATGCTGCAGCCCAAATGTCTGAGCTTCTAGGGTTTAAGTCTAATTAACTGCATTTCACAGCTTATTTAAAGAAAAGAATGGAGGCATTAAAATTGTAAAATCTAATTTTTAAGTAAATCTTTCAGCACAAAATGAATGTCGCAGTCTCCCAGCCGCCTTGGCAATATATCTCTTGTCTTCAAATTTCAACATGAGCTTTTGCAAACATGAAATTATTCATTAGACCGTCTGGTAAAAGGATAAATAAGTGTCGCTTCACATCCAAGATCTCCCGGTTTTCCATTTAGCAAAAGATTGGCTTATTCAGGATGATGCAGAGAGGCCGATGGGATCTGGGAGGGAAGGGATAACTCAGTGCCCACGTGCTCTGGATGGGCTCTGCTGGGCCCTTCGGAGGAGGAGGCACTGAATCTCCCTGGAATTTTGTCCCCTTTATTTTGCCTGGTGCTTTAAAGGCCACTGTCACTGTCCCACAGCCCTGTGAGCCCCTGCCACACTCCTCACACCATCAAAGGGAGCTCATTTCTGCCCTCCTGAAAAAGGAATGGATTTTATGGAATTGTAACTATTATTTTAACAACTCCATATTTTTTATCGCTTTTAAAAACCCCAGCGATTTGTCTTTTGCTTGATTAAAGCCACAATTAACGGCAGGAGCGAGGTGTTCAATGCTAATGCTGGTCCTGGCTGGATGCTGAGGCTCAGTCCCGGTGCTCCCGACCCCTCCAGGGCCCGGGATGTGCCCGGGAGCCGGCAGGAGGCTCGGCCCTGCCAGCCCAGCCCCGGGGCGTGCTGCTGCCAAACGGCGCCGCAATTAACGGTGGGATGCGGAACGCAGGGGAGAAGTAATTAGCAGCTGAGGAACGCAGGGAAAAATGATGCTCATTAGCACACCCCACGATCCCGGGCTGGAAAGGGGATGTGAGGATGTGAGGTATGGATTGGCACTGCCGGACACAGTGCCAGGGTTGAGTGGTGCCGGGCTCTGTGGGGTGTGGGGGCACAGGGAGGGGGGTCCCCACCCTTACCCACATCCTGGAAGGTGGCAGCACCAGCCAGGGGATGCTCCAGCACGGATTTGGGCAGGGAGCCTCATGTCTAACCCTGTGGAGCATGTGGAGATCACCTGGAGAGGGATGAGCTGAGTGTAAGAGCAGTGGTGACGCAGTGTCCCCTCTGCAGGTGACAGCCTCATCTCCTGCCCTGCACTGTGGCACAGCCTGGAGCTGCCTCCTGGATGTGGGGGCATTCTGGGGAGATAATGACCCACACAGGGGCTGGCCTCAACTGAAATACCCCCAAAATGACTGGTGAAGTGGGATGTGTCTGTTTTAGTTTCATTTTGCACCAGTATCACACAAATGAAAGCAGAGGAGTGGCTGGAATCTCGTTTCAAGAGAGGGAATTGAAACCCAGTGAGCAGCATCGGTCCTGAATCCATCCTGTTCCTGCCAGTATCGCCCTGCTGGGTGCTGAGGGCTCCCTGTAGGGATGGATCCTCTGGAATGGGGACATACAGGGCCCTAGAGGGGTGTTTGCCCCCAGCAGAGTGAGATCTGGCTGATCCTGGGAAGAGGAGCTGATTTTTCCCCAGCCAGGACAGTCCCATCTGATGTCTGTCCATCTTGTGCCTCTCAGCAGGGCAAAATCCTGCCAGGATGGAGAGAGGAGAGGGAGCAGTGCTTTGGGTGTCTCCTTGCAGTGCTGCTATTTCTTGTTGGTTTTTAATTCTGAATTACAATGCGTTTCTGCAGGCTCTACTGTATCCCTGGAATCACGCTCTGTGCTAAATCAGTCTGTGGCAATCAATGTTTTTCTAATGAATTCTGAATTCCTGATGTCAGGACATTGTGCTGCTGCTTGTTTTCTCCCTGCCCTTCTTTTTCCTCTGCATTATTCCTGTGAGCTGCATAACACACATTCCATGTGTGTGTGTGTATATATATATATATACATATATATATATGTTATGTTTTTTTCCCTTCTTCCCCTCTGCAGACCTCATTGGCAAAGTTAATGGTGTGTTTCTGGAGTAATTAGAATGATTTAAATGGCCTCATAACAAAGTTCTTCTGCAGGAGCAGAGGCTTCTCACCCTCTGTATCTGTCATATCTGGGCTGGGAGTGGTGGTGGAAGGAAAACGTGGTAGGAAATGGAAGGGAGCAGCCCCCCAGCCAGGAGATCTGTGTGTGGGCACACGGGAATTAATTATTCATGGCCAGCAGCTCGGCAGGGTTTGTTTGTACACCTGGAAATCAATGGCAGTGAGGGGGTGGCTCTTGTGGCAGTGACCCCCTGTCCCTTCCCCTGGAGCACAGGTGGGGAGCAGCTCTGCACTCCCCCTCTCCAGACCTGGCTGGGGATCCGGGGCTGGGAGGATCCGTGCCAGCCCCAGAAGATTCAGGAATATCTGAAGGCTGAGATTTTTGACTCCAGGAAGGCGCTGCCTCTGCAACCAGTGGTGCCTTTGGAAGCCAATTTTTGCCTCCAGCCGTTTGTTGTCCCCCTTCTGCCAAGCCCTGGGAACAATCCCACACCTGCTCCAACCCAAAGGGGTGTGAGGAGGAGCCCATCCCACGGGTGCTCCCAGCCCCTGCACATCCAACATCTGTATTTTGGCCCCGAGGGATGTTCTTGCCATGGCAACGGCTCCAGCATCCCCGGAGCCACCGAAGGAGCAGCACCCGGAGGCATCCCGGTGTCTCCACAGCCCTGCGTGGCCACACCGGGATGGAGCCTGCCTTTGGAGTCTCCTCTCGTGTTCCCAACAGCGCCTCAGAAATTAAGAATCAATCAGATTATTCAAGCCCATAAACAACATCATAAAAATAACATCAATTTGCACAGAAAGGCGCTGCATTAATGCGCCGAAATAATGATGCACTTTTACAACATAAATTTACAATCAATCTTGCTTTTAACACCGTGAAACAACAGTTGGAGGAGGATCAATCCTTCGCCTGAATTAGACGCTTGAGTCAGAGATGCTTCGGGGGTTATTTTTGGAAGCTTTTAGCACCGGCTCTGGCAGGGCTGTCGCTGTCGGCTCCGCGTGCGACAGCGGCTCCCGCAGCACCCGGCACTCGCGGCGGGACACCGGGAGGTCGCAGCAGGAGCTGCGCTGGCTCTGCCCGCCCTGCCTTTCCCCGGAGCACGGGGCTGGGAGCGGGGAGGGGAACAGGGACAGGTGGAGCTGCCAAGAGCAGCTGAGCTGCGGCAGCTTCGCTCCTGCAGGCTGCGGTCCCCACCTGGGGGTGTGAATACAGGGAACCCATCCCGGGGCAGGGAGGGAGCACGTCTGACTCTCCCTGTCCTGCAGAACTCCCCCAGTCCGGGTACCTTGTGTCCTGGGAAGGAACATTTACCTGGATAAAGCCAGACAACTGCAACTCTATGCACCAGCCTTGCCAAAATCCACTCCCCTCTCATTTCCCCCACTTCCTCTGTCCTGGAAAACACACCAGGGGGCTCAGCAGTGACCACTGCTGCTGCTTCCCAGAGCTGCATCCCACTGAGTTAATTTTTCCAAGTACCAAGCAAAGGCTCAGACTATCTGGACCCCAGATCCCCAGGCCCAGTTGTTACAGCTTTTTAGCACAGCTTTCTATTTTTATTATTTTTACTTATAAATGGGCCCCAAAATGAAATCTCTGCTTATGGAGAGATTGATTAGTGAACCAACTCAATTATGTCTTTAGCCGAGAGCTATATTAAGTAATGCAGCAGAATTATTGCCGTGTGCAGATCCATTTTGTTAAGCAGCTGTTCACTGGCCTGAGGAGGAGAAGATGGAGGTTAAAATGTTTTTATGGTTCTGGAGACACCCAGGCACCCCAAAGCCATGGGGCAGCCGATCCCAAGGCAGGCAAGGCGACAGTGTGAGCCCAGGATCCTCGGCTGAGCTCGATTGCTTCCCAAGGGACTCCAGGCTCCAGGAGGGAATCAAAACCAGCCCTGAGGCCAGGCTGTCCCAGTGTGCCCTCTCCAGCTGTGAGCCTCTTCTAATTCCCTGGGGTTTGGTGGCTCTGCCACAGCAAAGGGTCCACAGAGCCACAACCCTCGAAGGGATGGAGCAGCACAAGGAGCATCTTTCACATTTCACCTCCTGGCTGCCGTCATCAGCACTGGTGTTCCTCAGCATGGATTCCCTTCCCTTACCCCATCCTGCTCTGCTGCTCCCCTGTGCCTGCTCTGGACACTCAGGGCCGGGGTTTGTGGCAGGCTGCCCTCAGCACACCCTAAGTAAGAGCTGGGACACATCTGCATACTCCGTGTGCTGGTTTGTGAACAGCAAGGACGGGGAGAGCTCCCGGGCGAGCGGCAGAGCCCGGGCGGCTCCGGCAGCCCCGGCTTTCCTGCTGAAACATTAACGGCTTCCAGGGAGCTCCGGCAGCTCCAGCAGGATCATCTCCCTGGCTAAAAGGAAGCTGCACTCATCTTCTGATTCCCTGTGTCTTTCAGAATACAATTAACTTCCACACCGCATTTGTACTTCCCAAACCTAATTCAGTCGTACAAGGACAAGGGTGTTCCTGCCGAGAGCAGGTCCCTACAAACACAGGAGGATCCAGGTCAGGCCTGGGCACAATTAAAGATGAATTCCCTGAGTTCAGGAGCTTTCCTGCATGCTGCTCTGCCTGCAGGTGCAATCCCAAATGCCATGGCAGGGAGAGGGGAAGGGGCTGCCTGCTCCTGTGAGGAGCTTTCTGTGCCAGGCTGGAGACCCCTCTGCAGCTGAGGCTGGAGCAGCCACCTTCTAGAGAGCCTGGAATGTGAAACAGGAAGAGCTTGGTGCCATTCCTAAAGCCCTTCAAGGGTCTCCCAGAAAGCACCAGGTTTTTCACAAGCAGATGCCACCAAGGTAGAACCCCTGGACCAGCAGAAGGAGCCCCCATTTCCCAGTGTCTATGGGGAGAAGCCAGCAGGATGGGAAAACCTGTCAGCAACACAGAGCACTTCCCAGGATTTCCTCCCTTCACTGAGCTCCTGGGTGATGATCCTCATCCTCTGGAGGAAGGCAGGGAAGAGGAGCAGCCTGCTGGGAAGGGCTCAGAGGGAGGGATGCCAGGATCTGGCTGCCCTGCTAGTGATGAGTGTGAAAAGAGGATCCAGATACCTGCTCTGTAGGATACCTCCCAAGTGACACCTGAATTTGGGAATTTCCTCCCCAGATCTCTCACAATGCTGGTTTTCCTGTGGCGTGTGGATCTCCAGAGCCAGCCCAGCCTAACCCCTGCTGTGCATCCCTCTGGCCCTGCAGGGTGTGTGAGGGGCCCTCCTTACAGCCCCTCATAAAAGTGCCCAACGGCTCGTTACGACCCACAGGCTCAGGTGAAATAATGAGTTTTCATTGCCGTGCCATAAACTTTATGGAAGTTATAAAGGGATGGAGCTCAGCGCCGGTGCCCCAGCACTGGGAAGGGAGGGGGGCTCGGGCTGCTTCGGGCACCCCATGGGGGACTGATTGGGAGTTTGTCTGAGCAGGGTTTTGCCCTGGCTGGGGCAGGAGGGCTCGGGGGCTCTGGCTCTGCAGTGCTGGGAGGGACATGCACACCCAGGAGGGAGCCCCTGAATTCAGCCCCAGCCCCGCTCCAGGGCACACGTGGGTCACACGTTTTACTGACTGTGGCACAGCTCCGTCTGTTCCAGCCTGACATTTTGGGTCCTTCCTTCCTCCTCCTCCTCTTCAAAGCTTTGCTTTTACAGCAGCTCAGCTCCCCAAAGGCAGCTTTTTCCTCCTGCTGCCTTTCCAAACCTCCAGAGGATTTCTTTCCCTGCTTATGCTTAAAGTTCATCCTGTTCCAAACCCCTGCCATGGGCAGGGACACCTTTCACTGTCCCAGGCTGATCCAAGCCCCGTCCAACCTGGCCTTGGACACTTCCAAGGATCCAGGGGCAGTCACAGCTTTTCTGGGCAGCCTGTGCCAGGGCCTGCCCACCCTCACAAGGAAGAATTCCTTCCCAATATCCCTCTGGCAGTGGGGAGCCATTCCCTCTTGTCCAGTCACTACAGTTCCTGCTGAATCCTTCCCATGAAATTCACTCCAGCCTTGGGAGACCCCAACTCCCTGCTCCTGTGGGCCCAGGGAATGGTGGCAGGCTGTGGCACTGGCCTGCTGCCCTCAGCATCCCCAGGTTTGCCCCGTGGGCAGAGGGACAGCCCCAGCTCAGCAGCACAGCCCTGAGAGCTGCAAAGTGCGCTATTAAATATTTAATTCAAGTTAACAAGTCAATAGAGCCGGTGCATGGGAGGGTCGGGGGCTCGCTCCCAGCCTGCTCTGATTAACAAAGCACCTGGGCAGGCAGGATCTGCTGATCCAGTCAGGCAGGGCTGTTACACAGCGCTCGATGCCGCCGGAGAGGCAGCATTAACTGGGAAGCATCGATTTCGACATTAGCCGGCTTTTACATTCGAAAGCAGACGATGCAAGGACCTTCAATTATCTTCAAAGCAACTGAAGGGAAGGAAATTGGTCTTAGATGTGGTAAATAGACTCCACAAACTCTACTGAAGCATGCAAAGATGTACACAAGGGAATTACAGATCCTCGCCTAACTGGCTGGAGTTTACTCAAAAATGTGATTGGAATTCTCCGGATTTGGCGGGAGGATGTTCTGGCACTAATCTGATCCGGGGCCTTGTTAATCTGATTGGGATTATTGCTGCAGGAAGTAATCCCCACCTGGCATTCCCTGAGGGTCAGCCTCTGTGCAGAGGTGCCTGGAAAGAGAGATTTCCTCCCAAAATAACTCTGAGTTATTGCCACTCAGCTCACCCGGTCTGGGCTCAGTTTGGCTTTTGAGGAGGTTTTTGGTTGGTTTTTTTCTGATATCATATTGATTGCCTGCATATGTGGGACAGGATTTTCCAAGAGCACCAGAGCAGCCAGGGAATGGTCCTCTGGCTCCTGAATAACCTGTTTATCCCTGCAGATGCTGTGCACACACAAAGGTCTGTCCCAGCTGCTCTGGAGCCTGGTGGCCCCTGTAGGGCAGGGCTCCCCATTCCCGAGGCAATCACTGCACCGTGGAGGGGTCACCCTGAGCTCCCCAGCCCCTGGGTGCTGCCATCCCACACAGGGATGCCCTGGCACAGCTCTCCACCCGTTTGGCACAGGGCTGCTGAGCCCAGGGCAGGGATCCCAGTCGGGCTCTCGGCTGTGCTGCCTCACCTGCTCAGCCAGAGCCTCGTGTAAAGCTCATACAGCAGCATTTTTCCACTCACCACCCTCTGCCTTTCCAGGTGGGATAGCGGCGTGCCCGGCTCCCTTCATCTGCCTTGTTCCCAGGCACTGCTCCGTAACAGGTGATTAATGCTCCCGAGGAGCAGGGCTCTCCCTGTGAGCCAGCACCGCTCCCCCTCTGTGCCACGCAGGAAACAGCAGCAGGAAAACGCCACTGTTACTGTGCCGAGGCTTAAATAAGGAAATCCTGTGTAAAATGGTTTTTTTCCTGCGAGCCTTGGTGGTTTCCTCAGCCCCAAAGGTTGAACCGAGCAAACACACCAGATCTTTCCAGCGAGGATTATTGACTGGGAGTCACGCACCGTGTAAACAGGGCTGGCAGGTTTGATCTGCAGCGCAGCCGTGTCAATGCTCCCATTGATCCGAACGCAGGGAGCCCAGAGCCCCGCAGGGCACCGCGCTCGGTGTCGGAGCGCAGCCGGCAGGGATGGCACCGCCTGGGCACGGGGCCCTGTCCCCAGGGCGAGGGGGACACCTGGCACGGGCTCCGAGGGGCGCGGGGAGATCCGGGCCCCGCAGTCCGTGGGCACCGCTGCCCAGCCCAGCAGGATTTATCTGCATCAGGTCAGGCTGGGTTTGCTCCTCCCATTGCTTAGCAACACGGCAGGGCCGGCGGAGCCGGAGAGGAAGAGGAGAACCACGGGGGCTGAAGGGCTTTGGCTGTGCTCGGTCCCAGCAGTGTCAGAGCCCTGTCCCCGTCCCCATCCCGGTGCGGGACGGCAATGGCACCGAGCTCTGCGGGAGTCTCAGGCCGTGTTTATTCCTGTGTTTACTTTGGTCGGTATGAAATACGTGATTTATGCTCTGCCCACGGTGTGTGGGCACTGCTGGAGGCACTTTGGGATATCCTGAGCTGTCTGCTCGGTCGGGTGGAACGCTGGCACCTGGAATGTCTGTCCCAGGTGGGGACAGCCCCAGTAACTGCATTTAAATGGCGTGAGCACTGTGTGAGGTGGGCAGCCCTGCTCGTGTGCCGGTGGGAATGCTGTCCCCTGCACACCCCGAGGGCTGGGCTCTGTCCCTGCAGCAGCCCCAGGCAGGCCAAGCTGAGGGATGTGATTCCAGCAGCTCAGCCTGGCCTGTCAAGGAAACTTCCCTCGAAACCCTGCGTCTCATGAGTTATTTCCGAGGAGCAGGATGACTCTCCGGGTGTGTGAGTCAGCAGCGGCGGGCTCGGCACCAATGGGATAAACAGAGCCGCTGTGACACGGGAAAGGCAGCGCTGTCGCTCTCCAGGGGACACCGAGGGAAGGAGCTGCCTCGGTGGCCGGGAGCCGGGGAGATTCGTGCGGGGAGAGGGGAGGCGGAGGGGAGAGAATCCGTGATCGCGGCGCTGTGAAATCGCTCGTACGTTCGGATTAAATACGGAGCTCCACAGCGATGAAAAAGCCACAACGCAGTTTGCAGACTCTCGACCACAACACGGGGCATCTGAAAGGCTCCTTCAGGACTTTATCTCCTCCCGGTACGGCTGCTGGGGTGCAATGAAGCGAGGAAGAGCTCGAGCCATCGGTGCTCAGAGCATCCCCCAGCCCAGCCCGGTGCGAGCAGCTCTGAGCAGTGCTGGGGATCACACGGCGCTCCCCAGAGCTCCCTGGAGAACATTTTATATTTTTACCCCAAAGTAATCCCCCCTCAGTCTGTAATTACCCTTCTCTAGCCACATTTTCTCTTCTCTGGTAATTAAATCAAGCAGCACAAGGGCAGAAATACCTCGTGAGCTCCACTCTGGCGTTACATCAACACCTCTAAGCTGCCAGTGCCTCCGTTTTCCTGCACAGCCTCCACAGCACTCATTGGGAACAGACTGTTTATCTCATTGCCCATGTCTCGGGGCCTCTGGACCCTGTGCCCAGGCTGTGGGAGGGGATGCTGCCCCCGGGAGCGAGGTGCTGGCTCTGCCCAAGGGATCCCACAGCACCTCTGGAATTAGTGGGAGCCAAGGGGAAGGGCTGGGGGCTCCTTGCCGTGCTGCCCTCACCTGGGCCCGCGGCCCTGGGCAGGTCACGGTGCGCAGGCTGGCAGCTCCCAGCAGCCCGTGCCGCGGGCGCCTGGCCCCGTTCCGCTCTGTTTGCCTGCGATGTCCTCCAAACCGCGTCCAGTCACAGGGAATTTTCAGCCTGAACGGTGATTTGGCTCCGTCCTGGAGGTAGCAGAAGGTTTCCCGTGCTGCCGTGGGACTCCAGCAGCTCGGGCAGGGATTGTGGTGCGTGTCCTTTGGGCTGGAGGCTGTCGGCAGGGCAGTGCTGGTGTGGGGCTGCTGCTGGAGCTGGGAGGAGGATGGGGACAGACCAAATTCCTCTCGGTGTGGGACAGGTGCAGTGCCCATGCCCGGGGCAGGGATGCTGCAGGCAGCAGCCGTGCCCGGGGAGATGGGCGCTCCTCCCGCCGGCGGAGCTATTTATCTTGGGAGAAACAGAGGAATATTTTGTATCTTTGACAAAGCAGCACTTTACAAGCGCTTGACACTTTATTAACTAATCTCTGATACTTGAGTAATTTATTATGTTTAAGCTGGTGCCATCAAGTCTCTCAGCAGTGTCCGTGTGCGCCGGGAAATAAATTAAAGACTGTCCAGAGATACTTGGCTCATCGCTGTGATTGCTGGGCTGGCGAGATGGAGGGCTAAGGTTCTCTCCTCCTGCAAATTGGAAATTAGGAATTAATAAGATGACAGGCCAGAGAGCCCCGCTGGCTGCGTCTGGCAGAGAGCTGCTGGTGGGGGAGCGGGCGCGGCGGCTCCGGGGGCGGGCACGGCGCTCGCTGGGTGTCCTGCCCAGGGAGGCTCCGGGACGCCTCGTGGCGTGTCGGCATTTCCAAGGAGTCAACGGGATAATGTGGGTAATTACAGGCCTGTCAGGCGGGCGTCAGTCCTGGACAATGTAATGGAAGAGCTGACGTGGGACCTCATTAAAAAAAAATTAAAGGAGGTGATGTAACAAGTGCCAGCCAGCACGGGGTATGGAACACAGCCCTCGCCAGACCGAGGTGGAGCGTTCTGATTTGATGGCAAGCTTGCTTGGTAAAGGTATCGGTGCTGCTGAGGCGCTCCTCGGCTCTGCGAGATGGCCCAGTTGGGCTCCAAAGGTTTGGGATGGAGGTTTGGGGTCCCCTCTGGGCCGGGGGTCCCCGGCTGGGGCAGCTGACAGCTCTTCCCACAGCAGTGGCACAAGGAGATGGTGAGCTGCCCCATCCGCCCGTTTCCACGGCAACGCACAATTCCCGGCTGAGGGAGGAGGGAGCAGCCCTGGCAGGAGCTCTTCTGCTGCCGGCGAGCCTGGGCTGGGGCTGGGGCTGGTTCTGGTTCCTCCTCCACCAGCCCCGGCCCACAGAAGTGCTTGGGCACAGTCAGCAGTTAATTAAAACTTGTACCATTAAAAACAACAACTGAAACTTTAATTACTCAGCCTGCGCCTGGGTTTCCCCCTCCCCAAATTGCCCAACCCAGGGAAAGAAGCAGGAGTAGGGAACGAGGCTGAGGGCAAAACCTGATTATGTTTATTAAGCCAATACAAAAACTCGGTGCTGTAATAGTAATTAAATTAATTTTAAAAGCAATTTGCTTCCGAAAATGGGATTTGACAGTTCATGGGCTGCTGCATGGATCCGACAGGCTGGGGTAAAGTGGGCAGGATGCAGCCCCCACCCTGACCCCTCCATGGTGCCCAGGTCTTTGCTCCGGGGTGTTTGCTTGACTTGTCACACGTGGCAGAGTGGGTTTTGGGGACAGACACAGAGCTCTGCTCTGCCTTTCCCATCCTGGCTTTCCCCTCAAAGGCAGGTGAGCTCTTGCTCTGGAATGCTGGGATTTTGGGGGTGAGATATGCAGAGGAAAGAGAAGGGAAAGGCAGAGGAGAAGTCGATGGAGGGATATCTCCGCTCCCTTATCACATCCCATTGGATGCCTGCACTCTGTAACCTGCCTGGTGCCAGTCAGGGGACGGTTTGTGACTTTGTTGAAAGTGAAAAATCATCTGCTGAAAGATGAGAAAAGTGCTGGCTTAGAAGTGACACGTTTTTGGCCCAAGCTGCTGGGTCTGGAAAGCTGCTCAGAGGAAGCAGATTGCTTTCAACCAGAAAGGGTTTGATTGAAAACCTTGTTTTCTGTGGGAGGGAAAAAGTTTTGACAAAACGTTTTTATAGTAACCTGGGCCCTGTCTCGCCGCCGGCTCTGGAAGTCGCTTTCTTCTCTCATCCGAGCGCTTCCCCTCAGCAGCCCCTGTACAGAGGATTTCATTTTGAGGATGTTTCTGCAGCCAGGCAGAGGGTGAGGATGAGGCAGCACTGCTGGGGTGCTGGAGCATGAGGGAGAAGCTGCCCCAGCCTATTTCCCCTCACATTGCAGAGGGTCTGTGGTCAGCACCCACAGTGGTGTTCCCAAATTGCCTCTGGCTGCTGTGCAGAGCAATGGGCTCTGCTCTCTCTGTCTTTTCACAGCCTGCTGGGTTGTAGTTTGCCATTTTGCCTCCTTTAGTAAATAATGGAGGTAGCTTCATGCAAAGTAGGACAGAACCTGAGCAAAGGGTTTCCAAGTGCCCTGGATTGGGAAGTGAGATGTGCCAAGTTCTCCTCTCTCCCATCCTGCTCCTTCCCCCAAAGGCTCACTGGCATCCAACCTCTTTTAACCACTGGGTTTGAGCAGCAAATTATAAGTTAAATTATAAGTAATGCTCAGCTCTCGCCGGGCTCTGTCTGTTCTGCCAGTGCAGGAGCTGCTCCCCCAGCCTGGCTCTGCATCCAGGCCAGTGCAGTCATTATGTCTGCAGGGGGCTGGGCTGCAGCCCTCGGCCTGAAAAATGCATGAGCCTGCTCCTTCCCTGGGAGCAGGGCAGCTCTGCCTTCAGCATCCCCATGTCCCAGGAACAGGGCAGCTCAGCCTTCAGCATCCTCCATGGCCCTGGAGCAGCAGTGCAGCCATGCTCTGCCTGCATGGGAGAGCAAACCCTTCCACTGCTGCACTTGCTGCAGCTGGCTCCAGTTCCTCACTGCAGTTTCCAGAAAAATCCTGTTACCCCAAGAATCCCTGGCACAGCCAGGGTTGTCCAGCCCACCTGGAGTGCCAGCCTGGGCTGGGCCCTGCTCTGCCCAGGGTGTGATGCTGCTGTGGCATTGCCATTGCTGTGCAGCTGATGGGATGCAGCAGGGGGGCACCTCAAACCTCAGTGGCTGCTCTGGGGTCTCCAGTGCTTGCCCACGGTGCCACAGGGCCCCTCCCTCTTGGGCAGGCTGGGACAGGGCAGCTGGAAGTGCCTGTCCCACAGGAGAGCTCCGGGCACACCACAGAGAGGATTTCTTAGCCCAGCAGGAGCCTCCCGGGCAGGGCTCAGGGAAGATGAGGGAGTTCTGGAGTGCTGCTCCCTAAGTTGAGCAGAGGAAAGTGCTGGCTAAGCTGCTCCTCTGGCTCACCCCACGCTTCCCCCTGCAGGTGTAATGGATGGAGAAGAGTGGGATTGAAGGTCTTGGGGGCAGAGAAGACAGCGTGTGAGCCATCAGTCAGGTGCAAAAGCAAAGTAGTAACATTTCAGGGCAGTAATTTTTAATAATTTATGAGTTTCACTCGGTTCCCAGAGTGTTATTACCTCACTTAACATCATTTACAAATTACACATGATCCCATCAATTGTAGTAAAGTGAGGAAGTGTCTGGGAGACGCTCAAAAATCAAATGCTATAGAGCAAATGAGGATTTATGAACCCGAACGGGCTGCAGTGACGGCCGGGGCAGCCGCGCAGTGCCCGGGTGTCACCTGCCCCAGTGCTGCCCTCGGTCCCCTCTCTCCTGTGTCCCTGGGATGAAGTGTGGTGGCTGCAGAGCGTGAGAGAAGGGGCGAGGGACACATTCCGTGCATTCCCTGCGAGGGAGGAAGGCAGGAAGCGAGCCCCAGTCTCCTCCTCGTTAGCGCTGCATCCCAGGCGAGCTCGGGAAAGCGCCACTTGCTTTGTGTCGCCGGTGGCACAGAACCCTTCTCCATGGCAACACAGCCGGCGTGGCCTGCTGGGTGCTCTGCCAGACGGGCACTGGGCACCCGGCGGGCAGCACCAGCAGCGAGGGCATCAGAGGGCTCCAGCAGAGCCCCTCGGCATCTGGAGGGAGGGAAGGGAGCCCAGCTGCAGCGGCCCATGGCATGAGCAGCTCACCTGTGGGATGCCCAGCGGGGCTGGGCACCTTGGTGTGAGCTAAATAAACTGTTGGGAGGAGCACCCGTGTTCTGCTTGGCACGGGCAGGGCTCCCTGGATGGGGAGCTGCAGTCCCCACTTTGCCGGGGATACTGGTGGGCTCCATGGCCAGGAACTGCCTCATCTACAGACAGATTATTTTTAAGTGAAAAGACAGTGGCAGCTGCTTAAATGCATTGACTTGTTGAAAACCACACAGATTTGGATACCGATGGCACCGAGTGCTATCGCTGAGGTGTCTCGGCCCATCTGCGTAAAGTAACTATTGATTTTGGTTGATATGCATCGATTCTAAGAAAACTGCCCTGCTTTGAAAATGAACTTCCCGTGGTTTCAAGGGAAGAGGCAGCGATCAGTGTCTCTCTCGCAGGGCTCCCTCGTTTCGTTAAAGGTGGCTCCTGCATCTGAAAAACAGGAGCGAAGGCAAACAAATAGCTCGGAGGGAATTAAAACTCATCGATCCTCGGGGCAGGGGATAATGGCCTCCGCTAAAAGCTTTTGGAGACGTTAATACATCGCTTTGAATAAAGATCTGCCTCCCCCCGCTCCGCCCGCGCCGTCGCTGGGGCGGGAGGTGCGGAGCTCACGCCTGTCCTGGTGCGTTCCCCGCGGTCCGCAGGGGCCGGGCTGTGCCAGCTGGCCCTCGCTGTCCCTCTGTCCGTCCACCCGCGGTATCTCCTCCTCACAGGCATTTTAATTGGCAGGGAAGGGCAGTGCCTGGGCAGCGGGTCCCGGGCAGCCTGACCTGGCAGAGCTGCACCATCCAGACCAACGGGCAGAGAGTCCATCTGGGAGAGCCAGCCCGAGCGCCTCCGGCAAGTCCTCTCTGTTAATTAAAGGTATTAATTGGCATGCAGCCTGTTTATTTAAAGAGGCAGTGGCCTCTGCGGTGCCTGGCAGCAATTAGAGCTGCCCAGAGATCCGGGCACGTGGAGAGCAGAGTTTGTGAGGGACTTCTGTCCCCATCCCGGGGAAGGGCAGTGCAGGCGCTGGGAGCCCTGTGAGGGGCAGGGAGCCCAAGGGATGCCCGAGGGGATGGATCTGCCCCCATCTCCTCCCAGCCCCTCTGTGCAGCCAGTGAACACCCAGCGTGTGCTGTGAGCGAGAGCTGCTGCAAGCAGGAGAGTTTGAATGGCAGGAAACACATTTTTGGTGAAAGATGTGTTTCCTTCCTTTCACCGACTCACTTGCACTATAGGGCACAGGAGGGATGCCTTTGTTGCTGTATTTCATGGTCATTCCTGAGCAGCCTGGACACTATTCCTGATCCCAGGAAGGGGATGGGAGGCAGCATTGGCACTGGCAGCATGCCCTGACCAGGCAGCCAGTGGGTGACAGCTCCAAGGGTTCAGACGCTCTGCCCTGACTCCGTTAAAGTCCTTGCACTTCCATTTCTGAGCGTAGTCTGGAGCGACACGAAAATTAGATCTAATAATGAATGATTACAACTTCCAAGGTAAGTCTAGTTGGTTGACTAATCAATTTGGTTAAGTGAAAATCCATAGCAAATGAGGCAGCCGCAGTACAACATTTCTCCATCCAATTTAAATTAAAACACCAACTATAATAATTTCACAATTACTCTGGGAGGATGCACCAGGGACTTGCCCCTTGAGAAGGGAAATGTCAAGGACTGCAGGAGAGGTCTGAGGAGCGGGTGAGAGCAGGGAGCAGCCTCTGGCATGGCTGGCTGCCCATCAGGTGCCCACAGCTCCCAGGGCGAGCCCAGCCCAGCCCAGGAGCTGGAGAGGGGACCCTGCTCTTTCAGATCCAGCTGTAATTTCTCTGTTCTGCTGTGGCAGGAACGTGAGGGACGGGAACATTGAATCCCCTGGAAAGTCTCCGCCGCAGCAGCCTTTAGTGGCCTGAATTATTTATGTGTGTACAGTTGTGCTGTGAGCCAAACTGTGCCCAAAATAAATACTGGCAGTCTGCGTTGGGCACGGGGGCTCCAAGGGACTCCTCCACAGCAGGTGGTGCTGAGGTGGGGCTCTGGAGTGGGGCACCAGCACTTCTACT
This sequence comes from Notiomystis cincta, assembly GCA_013398075.1. Lineage (NCBI taxonomy): Eukaryota > Metazoa > Chordata > Aves > Passeriformes > Notiomystidae > Notiomystis > Notiomystis cincta. The sequence goes on along the minus strand of VZRX01004647.1, from coordinate 36,583 downwards.
GCTGCTTTTGGCCATCCCTTCATCTGTGCCAGGGATAATGAACAACCCCTGCCCTGGCTGGCTGCCAGGGGTGCCCGGCGGCATCGTGGCACAGTCACCTCTCTTCCCCAGGGGCTGGGGCCAAACTCTGTAGGGCTGTGCTGATAAATAATGGAGCAGCTTCTTCTCGCCACGGCTGTGGAAATGCTCCTGCCTGGCGCGAGAAGCCCTTGGATGTGTTTGGATATAAAAGGGTCAGGCGCCGGTGAGTGAGAGCCAAGAGACATTTATTTCATGCTGGAATGCAGAGGTCCCTGCACGGGCACTGCCTGAGGAGCAACACAGATTTCAGCGCGGGTGTCTCCTGATTCCCCTTCCCCAGCCTGGGGAACGAGGGGCTCGTGCCTGAACACACAAAATGGTCGCTCCCATTGCTGGAGGAATTGTAGTGTTTCCCCTTGGAAAGCTACAGGGAAAAGAGATGATCAGATGTGGCTCGTGTAACAGATGGATTTATGGATTATTTGGAGCCTCTTGTACTAATTTTGCAAATGCTGTATGTCTGCAGGCTCTTAATAGCTGCATTCCTGGCTAAATGGATAAAGAATCCATCCTGTGAGGACTGCAGGCTTTGGGGAATAACTTATGCAAATTCTCCAGGCTGAACACAGGTGGTGATGTCCCCTCCCAGGACACTGCAGACCTGCTTGGTGTGACCCAAAGCCCAGGGAGGACAAACCCTGCATGCAGCTTGGTCCTGGGTGGTGCAGCAGGGATGTGGGAGATTCCATGGGGATGGGAGCACTGCTGCCCTGGGATGAGGGATGCTTGTTCAGACCACATCCCTGCAGAGGGACCTGTGGTGGCACCAAAGGATGGAGCTCCTGGGGGCTGGTTTCAGTGCCAGGGCCGGTGTCCCAGGGCAGTCTGTGCCACATCCCTCCTCCAGCCGAGCATCCCACCTGCTCCCAGGCTCAAGATGTCCTTTGAATGTTAAGGCTGTGGGTTTATTACCACTTTAGCTCTACCTAAGAGGGAGAGCACAGGCAGAACTGCAGCCCAGCTGGAGAGCAGGAGCCGAGGTGTTGGAAGATGCATTCCAAATGCAAGGTGGAGGGGAGAGAAATTATTAAACTCTCAGATAGCAACAGAGCTTCCTTTGTGAGCGCTGGAGATGGGAAATTATGCTGAAGCAATGCATTGCAAATCACTATCTGAAAGGCAGAGAAGGGCCTTTTATCCTGCGGCCCTGAAGTTTTCCTGGTATCTTTGTATGCAGAGGCATTCCTTCAGGGGAGAAAGAGAAGCCAGCAATTTTGTGCCTGATTGGCAGGCTGTCCAGCGCTGGAAAGATATTTGTTTTTTCAGAGAAGGGCTCACAGGCTGAAATCTCGCTCTTGCATTTTCCATTACAGAGGAAAATGAAACTTGGAAGACGTTCTCAGCGAGCGCTGCTTGGCCTCGCAGTAATAGTGGTGCTCCAGCAACTCGAGAGGAGGGATGTCCGTCCCGGAGAGCCGGAGGTGGGGATGCGCAGCCTTGTGCCCGGCTCAGGGCTGGGTTTGGGGCAGCACAAGGGGCTGCTCAGGCCCCAGTCCCCTCCACAAGCACTGGGCAGGGTCTGGGCAGAGCCCACCAGCCCTGGCTGCCCCTTTCCCCCTGCCAGGCTCCTCATCCAAGGCAGAGAGGAGGAACATCTGCTGCCACAAAAGCCTCCCCGAGTGCTCCGCGGCTCGCGCTCGGAATCTGCGCGAACGAGCTTCGCTCGGCTGTGGAGCTGATCGTTCTGGAGTGGGTTCGAGTGGTGCTTTGGAATCAGGAGTGGCAGGGAAGAGCCTCCAAAACTCCCTTTATTTCCTCATTTCAAGGAAGACACTGAAGCGCTGAAGTGGGTCCAGAGAAGGGCAGTGAAGCTGGGGAAGGGTCTAGAGAGTCAGTGCCATGAGAAGCAGGGGGCTCAGGCTGGAGGAAAGGAGGTTCAGGGGGCATCTTCTGGGTCTCCAGAACTCCCTGACAGGAGGGGACAGCCAGGTGGGGGTCAGGCTCTGCTTCCAGGGAACAGGGACAGGGCAAGAGGAAATGGCCCCGAGTTGTGCCAGGGGAGGGTCAGGTTGGACATCAGCAGGAATTTCTCCATGGAAGGAGTGGCCAGGCCTTGGGAGGGGCTGCCCAGGGAGGAGTCCAGAGAAGGAAGGGATGTGGCACTCAGTGCTCTGGTCTGGGTGACAAGGTGGGGATCGGTCCATGAACTTGGAGGTCTTTTCCAACCTCAGTGATGCTGTGGTTCTGTAATCCTCAATAAGGCATCGAGTCAGAGCTGCTGCCAGGCCTCTCCTCAGTGCGTGGGGAGAGCACCCAGGGATGGGATTCCATGCTAACAAACACCTTTGCAGCACCTCATTAAATCACGGCGTTTCTGAAGCACAGCGGGACACTTGTGTGAATAAATAGCGCAATCTCCCCGGCTGAAGTATTTTCACATCTGAGTTATTTCCTCTGCATATGATCAGCTCCTTCCTCGGGTTTCTTCGCTCCCCCGGCTCTGCCACGAATGATTTTCACTGATGAGCACAATTAACAAATGAGAGACAAAGTTGAAAAAAACACGTCAGCCCCCCCAGCCTGCCTTTAATGTTTTAAAGTTTAACAAGTCACCCAGGAAAACGGAGCGAGGAGAGATCGCCGCGGCTGATCACGGCACAGCTTCTCCCTCCTTCCTGCTGCTTGTCTTTGTAGGTGATAAAATGACAAAAAAAGAGAAAGCAAGAAAAGAGGGTGGCCAAAGAAACCCAGTGGAAAGACAGACAGAGTGTTTATGGGACTGGTGTGTTTGTGGGTAGCAGGGGATGAGGAGCAGGGCTGTGAATTGGATTTTAAAGTAAAGTTAATTTACTTTCATACAGGTTGCAGCCTGGCGTCCCTCAGAGCCATGTGGGAGTTCTCTCTACAAACAGAGGGGCCCCCAGCCTTAAACTCTGGAGTGTGAGCCCGGCTCTGTGTGTGCCCAGGGGGTGGATGATGGGGATGGAGCTGGGCTGGATGGAGCTGGGCTGGGGAGTGCAGCCCCTGAGAGGTCCCACGGATCCTGGGGGGTTTCCTGTGTGGGATTCCAGGACTCCCAGTGCAGGCTTCTGGGGGTTTCCCAGTGTGGGATCCTGGGGCACTCCCTGGGTGCCTCCTCCCAACCTCTCCACTCCCCAGCACCTGCCGAGGGACCCCCAGTGCTCCCCAGTCTCCCCCCTCCACACCACCTTCCATAGAAGTGTTTTCCAGCACTAATTACAGGGTGAATAATGGGCCCTCCCTGGCAGTTAATGTGTTAGGAGCTTTATTACCAACAGGAGAGAGATGACACAGAAGGATATTACACACGATGTTGCTGGTAATTATTTTTATGGCTCCACGTGAGGTTTATGCTGGTGGCTGGGTGCGTCTGGAGGTGCCACTGCCTCCTGTTTTGGGGTAATTGATGTGCCCTGTGCCCATGGGCAGCTGGATGGGGACGTGCTGGGGTCAGGGGCTGTGGTGGGCACTGGGCTGGTGCCAGGAAAAGGCTCTTGGAGGTCTGGTGGTGCCAGCCTGCTGCCTGCTCTACTCTGCCTGCACCCTCATCCCTCAGTGCCGTCACCTCCAGACTTGTTCCTTTCCCCTCTTGTTGTCCAAACTCTCCTTCAGCAAAGCCAAGCTCTCATCTTGGCAAAAAAACCTCGTTACTCCAAAGAAAATGGAGGGATATAAACATCTTGAAAGGTGATGAAGTCTCGTAGCCTTTCTCTAGTGAATTTTGCTTCTGTAAATCTCTCCCTCTCTCTTTGCATCTGCTAATTGGTCTTTGCATTAATTAATCTGATTTCATTATATTCTCTTTAATTTATCAAGATACCATTTCTTTCTTGGGCAAAGAAACGCTTTAGAGGGTTGTCACAATTGGAATAATCCCCCCCTCCTTTAAAATTACCAGAGAAGTCATTATCAATTAAGCTAATTTGCATACACATTAGAGTAATCATTTTAGCTTAGCCAAATTTGTGAAAATTTACATAGTAAATTGACCTTCCACACTTTCACTTAAACATATAAAGTGCAAGGGGGACTCGCACAGGGCTCGGTAGTGAAGTGGAGTTTATTTAGCAGGGTTCTTGTACTCAGAGAGGCCTAATTAGACCAAGTAATTTTTTATTTCTGCCATAATTGCAAACCAAATAGGTTCTTCTGCTGTTTCTTCCCTTTCCCTTTGCCGAGGGGATGTTGCCTGGTGAGGCAGAGGGGCCTGCTGTGTGTCCACCCCTGTGGACCCTGCTTGTGTTCCGAGGGATCCTCGTCAGGCAGCAGGAGTGGGGGCACGGCAAAGAGGAGCACTAGGAGGGAGCTGGGACCCCTGGGGCCGAGCAGGGCCAGGCAGGGCCCGTGACCTCCGGGCACAAATGGTTGAATTCCCATCCCTGCCTTGCCCATGAGGTGCAAGGCAGCGGAAAAATCCTCCTCTCGGCCTTCCAACCGAGCAGCCCTTTCCCCCACCAGCACACATTTTGGCCTTGAGTGGTTTTAACGGCAGCCTTCATGGTTTGATGGAGGATTTTACACTAATGCAAGGCATTACCTAGTTAATTTGGCCAGAATAGAGTGTAATTTTGCACGGTCAAAGTCATTGCTGCTTGAGCTAAAACTTCCATTACGGCGCCCTGCCCACCCCGGGGGCCGTGTGGGGGATAAGCTGTGCTTCATTCACGTGTCCTTGGGAGCCCAGGGGGGGGATGGCTCCTCGTGTGCCCCAGCAGGAGCAGGGCACAGAGCTGGGTGCTGGTGGGTGCTGGTGGGTGTGTGTCCCATGTCCTGGGGCAGGGGAGTGGCCATGCCACACTCCTGGGACTGCTCCTGCCTGGGGCCTCATCAGTGATGGCACTGTCCAAGGATGCTGGGGTGTCCTGTCAGTGATGGAGCTGTCCAAGGATACTGGGGTGTCCTGTCAGTGATGGAGCTGTCCAAGGATGCTGGGGTGTCCTGTCAGTGATGGAGCTGTCCAAGGATACTGGGGTGTCCCGTCAGTGATGGAGCTGTCCAAGGATGCTGGGGTGTCCTGTCAGTGATGGAGCTGTCCAAGGATACTGGGGTGTCCTGTCAGTGATGGAGCTGTCCAGGGATGCTGGGGTGTCCTGTCAGTGATGGAGCTGTCCAAGGATGCTGGGGTGTCCCATCAGTGATGGCACTGTCCAAGGATGCTGGGGTGCCCTGTCAGTGATGGAGCTGTCCAGGGATGCTGGGGTGTCCCATCAGTGATGGCACTGTCCAAGGATGCTGGGGTGTCCTGTCAGTGATGGCACTGTCCAAGGATGCTGGGGTGTCCTGTCAGTGATGGAGCTGTCCAAGGACGCTGGGGTGTCCTGTCAGTGATGGAGCTGTCCAAGGATGCTGGGGTGTCCTGTCAGTGATGGAGCTGTCCAAGGATGCCAGGGTGCCAGGGGCTGAGGAAACAGAGGACACAGGAGTTGGCTCCTCTGCTGCTGAGGGACCTGGGCTGGCCAGGGCTCAGGAGGGCTGAGCCTCAGGGGGCTCGGCTCCCAGGGGGTTTGCAGGAACAGACACTGGTCCCACCAGGCTGAAGAGTTAAATCCCTTTAATGTGTCCTCTCTTTGGGTTTGCAAATCTCCCAAATTCCCTCCTGCCATCCTGCTACAAAGTCCTTCAGCCTTGTTCAAACCCCTGGATCCCCCGAGCTGGGCTGGCTCTGGCAGAACTCTGCCCAGCTGCTCTCAAAGCCCAGCTCATCTCCCCGCTGCCCACAGTGATCCTTTCCCCATGGCATTCCTGGAACGGGAAAGGGGGATAAGAACACTTTGGAGTGGCTACAAAGGCTGGGGAAGGCAGTGCCATGGTGGCGAGCAGCTGCTGGGGATAATCCATTTTCCAAGCGTGTTCACATATCACAAGATACATAATTAGGAGTTGTGCTGAGGGGGAAAGCAAAACAAAGCACTGCACCTGTTTGTAACGTCCTGGCGAGTGCAGTCCTGCCCAGGACCTCCTTTTGCAGCATTAGGGTGTTCCTCAGGCCACGTCGCTGTGACTTCCCAGTGATGCCTGTGAGACATCAATTTTGACTGAGTATTTGTGACTCCATTTGCTGTATAACAAGCACAGGGAGGGATCCATCTGATTTTGGGGGGCTTGTTAACAGCCAGATTAGATCATGATCCCTTTTCCTTCTCCAGTTTCCAGCATCTCCCTTTAAAGATCTGCTCTGCCTGACTGAAGCAGAGGCAAGGCGTGCCTGCTCAGCCCCGCAGGGCTCAGCAGTGTTCATGCTGCTGGAAAATCTGCCCTAGCCGTGCCCGAGGTTGGAATGGGAGCGGGATGAGGCATGAGCACAGCGAGCTGGTTCCCTGCTCGTGTCCCAGGCAGCGGCCGAGTGTCCCCGCAGCAGAGCGCGCCGGGAAGCAGCCGCGGAGCTGGGGCTGAGTCAGCGGAGCCCGCAGCCCCCGGCAGCGAGCCCTCGCAGCAGCACAGTCATCAAAACATCGGCAAAGCCACGGCAGGGAGGGAGGGGCCGAGGAATTGACTCCAGCCCCAGGCAGCCGCCTTGGCGTCGGAGGCGGCTGAGGAGCTGCACGCCTGGTACAAACCCAGGGGTAAAAAAGTGCATCCCCCAGTGCATAAAAATAAATAAATAAGCACTGTCTGGGGCTGAAATCAGCCCAGCTCTGGCCCGTGTCCATCGTGATGCTTTTGTTTGAGGTGAGGGATGCTCCGTGGAGGCTGAGGGCACGCAGCTCCCTGTGACTGTGCGAGGGAAGGGCAGGCACACGAGAAAACACCTATTTCTGCTTGGAAAAACCTGGCCACAGCCTGTGATAGACTTTGAGACACATCTAGCACCAAACCAAGCCTGTTCAACACCTCCAAATGAGGTCTGGCAGCCCCCACCCTGTTGGGGTCACACCTTGCTGGGAGGAATCGATTTGGGGGTGGGAAGGCAGCGGTACCTGGATGTCTGTGTGGAGATGATGGAGGGCTGTGTTTGGGCTGGCTGTGAGGGCAGTGGTCACTCAGGCAGGGGGACAGAGCGTTCCCAGCCCCTCTGGTAGCACAGCAGTTCCATCCTGCCAGGCCCCACACGCCTCTGGACCTGCCTAATTACAGCGAGAGAGAGCGAGGTGTCTGTCGAGGTGTCTGTCGAACTGTCAGAGGGATGAGCTCGCCCTGAGTCAGAGGCAGAGCCATGGAAACTCTGCAGGAGGAAGGGAATAGTCTTGATCAGAGGGGCAGGAGCTTCACATGCTCTCCAGGAGGACTCAGTTTCCCCCGAGGCTATGCAGAGCCTGGGTGGCAGCAGGGTGCTCATCAGCCCGCTGTGCCTCGGGCACTGTCGGTCAGCTGGCACTGCCAAGCCCTGCCCCAGCACCTTCCCCAGGCCAGCCCTGGCTTTGCTTCCCCTCTTTGTGGCATGTGAGGGGTTAAAGGTGTTCCCTGCCTGGGCCCAGCCTTGCCCTGCTGCTGTTTGCATCTCCATTGCTTTATTATCAATAATAATTACAGGATGATTACTTCTGGCAGCAGTGCAAGTCCTTCACCAATGCAAAGGGTGGGATTTTTTCCATCTGGAGGAATGCAGGAGCCATCCACCCACCTGTGTAGTATTTCTTGTGCCTGGTTAAAGATCATTAGAGCCTTTGTTAGCAGAGTTGACTGACAAGGGGAGTAGATTAATATTAGAACACCCTGTCAAAAGTGGTGAAAAAGCCAGATTGATTTCACAGGGAGTTTAGTCAGAGCTGTGTGTAGAGCCCTTGGGTGGTTACACTGCACTGAGCAATCTCCTGTATTAGCAAGTCCCTCTGGGAACAGGCAGCTTTGCTGTTTATTACAGATACACCCCTGGCTCTCCCTCCCTCAGATCCCAGCACCCGAAATCCCAGCCACAGGCAGGGTGCCTGCAGCTGCTGGGGGGTCTGGTGCCCACAGTGCACTGCCCTGTGAGCTCATCAGGCCTAATTGCACTTAATTACTGCCCTGTGAGTCGGCAGAAGGGCAGTGCACTCGGGCAGCTCCATGCTGAGGAGCCAGAGCCAGGGAAGGGGATCACCAGCCCCCTTCCTCCTGGCCACCATCGTGCCACTGCCCCTCTGCAGAGCTCAGCCTGCTCGGGCCAAGCTGGGACCCTCCCTAATCCGGGCCGTTTGCATCCTTCCCCTCTGCTGTCACTTGCTTCACTTCTTCTCTGCACAACAGAAAGCCCTGCCCTCGCCCCCCATCCTCTTCTTCCACTAATGCTCTTCACTTTCAAATGCTAATAATCCACAGCACTAAAAGGCTCAGAAGTGGTTCTAGATTGTTTGATCTTTGCCCTGTGATCTACTTTCATCTTCCAGCTTTCAAATGTTACTTTGGGTTTACTTTGCCCCATTAACGCTCTCTGGATTCACAGGCAGGCACTTTGGCTGGGTTTTGGCAGCAGATCCACCCAAACTCAAACGGAGATGTGCAAAGTTAAACTTCCAGACATTGCCTTTTCCTGGCTGTTCTGCACCCACTGTGGCAAACACCGGCAGGGTTTGAGTGTCCTTGGGCACTGCTGCTTCCAGAGGTGCTGCCTGGCCACCCAGGAGCAGGGGACCTGGTCTGACCCTCTGGGGACCTGTGCCAGCCCCCTCTGCCTCCCCTCAACTGCAGGGCCCAAACTGCAGCAACTCTTTAATATTTAAACCCAAGCAGTTTAATATTTAAACCCAAGCAGCCCAGGCAAAGCTGCTTTTCTTCTTTTTATTTATTCTTTTAATTAAATGCCAATTAGAAAGGAAGAGAGAGAGAAAAAAAAGGCATTAAACACTTAAATACACACTACACCCAGGTTGCTCGAAGTTGCTATGAGCTAATTAGCTACTTAAGTGATCATTTGAAATTCCATATCAAACAATTCATAATCTGCTCCAAAACCTGGAGCTTGCAAGGAAAATCATAGAATTACAGAATCATATGATGGTTTGGGTTGGGAGAGGCCTTAAAGATCATCTCATTCCAATCCCCCTGCCATGGGCAGAGGCACCTTCCACTAGGCCAGGTTGCTCCAAGCCCTGTCCAGATGGCTTGTGCCACCCTTGGGTCCCTTCAGAGCCCGGCCAACAGCAGCACCAGCTCGGACACTGCAGCTCTTACTGACCCCAGAGCCAGGAAGCCCAAATATCCCCATTTGCAGATGAGCTGTGGTGGTTTCAGGTCCACCAGCTCCACCAGAGGATGGCTGCCTGATTTCCTGCTCTCTTTCCTTTGCTGCTGCTGCTGCTGGGGAAGCCCCTGACCTTGGCAGAGCTGGGATGAGGAGGGTCAGAGCTGGAGCTGCTGAAGGGTCATGCCCCTTGCAGAGCGAAGCTGGGCTTTGCCCTTAGTTAATAAATGTGGTGAGGGGTTTTTTGAAAGTCAGTTTGCCCTCACCTGCCTGCGGGAGGGGGACTGGGCAGAGCACAGGGTGCCAGGAGCTGGGAACGAACCGGGGGCACCGGGAGCAGGGGCAGAGCACGGGGCACTGGAGCCAGCGCAGCGTGGGGAGCTGTTTATTAGTATTTGCATGTGCACTAATAAGAAAACATCATTCCAGGCTTCAGCCCTCATTTGCCTACCAGCAAACAGCAGAGCAGCTCGAGCGGGAGCAGCGGAGAGGGAGCGTGCTGTAAATGCGCCGGGGAGATTTCAAAGGCACTTTAAAGCGGGAGTGTGGTCTGGGGAAGAGGCTGTTTTCAATGCAGATTTGTTTTTGTTTGAATTAGTTGATGCTTATTTTAAGCTCCTGTGGCACACTGTCATCTCTGGATTGCTTGTTTTCCTGTGCCAAAGTCAACCTTAATTTCTCCCCTCCTTTCAAGAGGGAGCCGTGATTTTCCCTCTGCTGCACTGAGCATCAGATGGGCAGGACAGAGCCGGGCTCTCTAAGCGATGCTGACAGGATTACCTACTGATTGCCGGAGTAAAACCCTGCATTCCAACTACGGCTGGGGCAGATGGTGCAGGAAAGCACTGCAAACTCGTCTCTAATTCCTAGTGAAGGACAAACCTCGCAGGGACCGCAGATTCGCTGTGGATAAGCTGGAAAACTTCTGCTGCTTTTCTAAAGCTCGTCTGGCAATCCTGTGCATCCGGAGCTGGCCAGCACTTCCCGGGGTTGGAAAGCCCTTGCATTTGTTCCCGGCCCCGTGTGGCTCAGGGGACAACTGAAGGGGGCTCCAGCGTGGTTTTCTTTGGGAAAAAGAGACCATTTGGTTCGGTTTGCAGGAAAGGGAGCAGCCAGCACTGGCACAGCTGGGACTGGGCTCCAGGGAGGTGCTGCCCACAGGAAGACGAGGATGGTGAGAGGTTTCTTGTTTGAGAGCATTCTCTGCCACCCTGGCAGCCATGGCATGGCCAGGGCAGAGGGTGCTGTGCCAGACCCACTGCCCCCGAGCTCTGTCCTGGGCACCTGCAGAGGTGTCACCCCCGGGATCGCTGTGGCCAGGGATGGAGCAAAGGCAGTGTTCCTCCCCAAAGGTCAGTGGTGGTCATGGCACTGCCTTCAGCCAGACCCCAGGACACATTTCAAAGGATCACATATTAACTAATTACCTAATTAGTTTCTTATTAGCAGCTAATGGCCAGAAACTTCACGGGCATCTGTTGCCCTGGCAGGCAGGTTGGGTGGGCACTGAGGGAGCTGGATGTGAAGGAGGGCACAGAGGATGGCAGGGCCACCCACCTGCTGCCCAGCTTGTGACACCTCTGGGGACATGGTTTTGTCCTTGGCACCTCATAAATTATTAAAGGCAAGAAGCAAAGCTCTTGACCTTTCCCTGAGCTGCCCCAGGACGCTCTCCTCCCTCAGCCTGCTGTGTCCCCAGCTCAGCCACTCCAGGACTGGAGCTGTGGCTAACCCTGCTTTGCAGTTTAACAGGATTTTTGCAGCCTACACAGCAGAGGCCACACGGCTCCTCACCTGCTGCTGTAATCTGTGCTGCTAAGCCTCCAGCTCTGTGCAGAAAGCTTAACTTTGCTGTGCTGATTTGCCTTCTCTCTCCCCCTGCATCCCGCAGCCATATTTCAGGGAGGAAAAGTTAATCTGCTTCCCCTTTGGCTCTAGACAAAGGCATTTTGAAGGAGATACAAATTGCTGATGGATTGCTGTCTCTGAGCCTCAGCTGGGACAGGGCCACTTAAGGAGTCCCCAGCAAAGGGGAGAAGGTCTCTTGCACAAGATGCTGAGGCCTCACTCGCTGGGTTTCAGCATCTCCAGGAGCTGCTGTGGGTTGAACAGAAAATAACTGGAGAGTGGGACGTGGCTCATGCAGTGACACTGATGGGGGTGTCCTGCTGGGACATCTGGGCTGGGGTGGCTCCTGAACTCCTGAACCTCCATCCCACACCTGCAGCAAACAGACCCTGAGCCCCCCTGGAAGGGCATGGCCGTGGCTGGAGGCTCTGCAGGGCTCCATCAGTTCCTGACTCAGGAGACAAATGTCCAACTTCAGCTGGGGGAATGCTCTGGTGGAAGTGCAAACCTGGAGCTGTTGGCTTTGGAGCTGCCTGCAGACGCCTCCTCACAGAACCCGAAACGACCGAGATTAGATGGAATTAATATGTGCGTTTTCTATAAAGATTTCCAGCACAAGCATTTCATAAAAATGCAAATCTCAGCTGAGATTTATAATTAGGAGGGATATGTGTGGAGCTAACAAATGATCAGCTCTCCATGGATAATTGCTCAGGGCTGGCCTGGGGTCCCTCGGAGCCTCGCGGGGAGCCCGGGGTCTCCCAGGAAAGCAGCCAGAGGGAAAGAGGGATGTGAGGGGTTGTAGGGAAGTGTCCTGAGCATCCTCTGCCACTTGCCTTGGAGGAGGAGGAGGAGGCAGGGTGGAGGTGTCACAGACCACTTGTCCTCAGCAGAACAGTGATCCCAGTGCCTCCAAACGCTGCTCCTTCTCTGAGCTGTGGATGTTTCCATGGATGTGGGAACAGGACCCCGCTGTGCTGGGAGCTACAGTCTGGCAGGAGAAGCAGAGAGCTGTGGCAGTCCAAGATGTGGCAGTCCCGTTCCCTCTGGAACAATCCTGTTGGAAGAGATGAGCTGGCACACATTGATTTTCGCAACACTTCACAGTTTCCAGAGCATCCCTAAATCCCAGACCCTGGATGCCGAGTCAAAGCACTGCCAAAGTTTTGGGGAGGAAGTGAGGCAGGAGGGGCAGGAAGCTGTTGGGGGAGGGCTGCTGTCCCCAGGCCATGCTCACACCTCACTGCAAGGCTTCATTCCCCTTCCTCTCTGCCATTCCTTCCTCAGGCCAGGGGAGACCCTGCTGGAATATTAACTCCACGGTGGCCAAGTGATTATTTATTACAATCATTGCTTTCAGGTCCTTTGACTCCTCTCTGTTAATTAGGCTGCAGGGTGTAATAAAGGTGATGGAAGGTGGAGGGAGCTGGAGCTGCCCGGGGAGGACACGGAGGAGCTGCCACATCCAACCTTGGCACTGGGCAGGAGGGCAGAGGGACCCTCTGGGCTGAACTGCTCATCCTGGCTGCTGGAGCCAAACCCACTGCCCCTGTCCTGCCATCCCAGCATTCCAGGGCACACCCAGGACGTGGTGCCTGCAGGGATGAAGGATGCTGAGCACACCCCAGGGGTGGGTGGGAGCTGGGCCTGAGGCAGAGCTGTTCTGCCCCTGCCCTGCACAAACATCAGGAAAGGAAGTTGAAATGAGTTTGTTTAAATGGCATTTGGATCCCCTGCCCCAGGGACTGCTGCTGATGCAGGGTGTGAATAGAGTGGCTGAGAGCTGAGAGCGGCTCTGCTCCAACAGTTATTGAAAATTTAAACTCACAAATGAAACAGATTCTCTTTGATGGTGGTGGAATCCATGTCCCAAGTCCCCCAGCACCTCTGGCTCTGTGCAGGGATTCCTTGGACACCGATGGCAGCTGAAATGCTGCAGCTCTCCCTTCCAGCCAGCTCCAATGGATTTTCTGGGTCCCAGCTGGGTGGTGAGCAAGGCACCCTCTGCTCCCTGGGGTTTTCCTATGGGTGGGAGAGGTGAGAGATGAGTCTTAAAACCAGGAAGAAATTCAGCATCATTAACCCTCCCTCTGGGCAGCCAAACCAGGCTCTGAACCCACTTTGGCCAGGGAATTCTCTACTGACACCTTTCCCTACAGAACCAGGGGATTCATTAAATAAACAGGCTGATTAAATGTGTCTTTTCCCCTCCAAAGCTCCCAGGTTTGCTGCAAAAAGCCAAACACCACCGAGCACTCTCTTAACCTCCATCACTCCCCTTCCAGCTGCCCATGGACAATATTTTTGGGTTATCAGGGTCATCTTTGGCAAAAACATGTCAGTCCTTTGTTCTGTCCCTGCTGTTTTAATGAGTACTTGGGGCTATTTAAAGAAACCTGACAGTTTCTAGACCTGAACCTGTGCTGTGAGGTCACTGTGCAGCATAATTTCAGCAGCTCATCATCCTCCTCTTCCTCCTCCTCCAGTCCCCAGCGTGGTGACGCTCACCAGCATGGCCAGAGGTGGCTGCTTGGACTGATTCCAGCAGTCAAGGCAGGATGGAAGCATCACTCCAGCTCCCTGGCTCCTTCCCGGGGCAGTGAGCTGGCTGGGAGCTTGGGAAAAGAGATTAAAAAGGATTTGGGTCTCGGTCCAGGTCTCTGATGCAGCGCAGGGCAAAAGGGAGAGAGGCAGAAAGAACACCAGAGAAAAGCTATTTTATTTCAGTGCAAAAGTATCCACTTTAAATACCCTTTTTATTACATTATCTGCATAGTAATACTAATAATAGATCTTGTTGGCAGTTCTAATGAGGCTGGAGAATATAAAGTTTCCAATAAAGTTAATTGTTGCCTTTAATACTCTCATACATTTATACGTGGTAAATCTTTAAAGAAAAAGCACTCGTTTCTTTTCCATTAACCACTCAGGAGTGGCCCAGCCTCTGGGGGCTGAAAGCTCATGTGCAGCTGGGTCAGGGACTGCCAGAACAGAGGAGTTATCACCGGGTAAAGCTCTGTCCGGGAGGGAACCGGGAGCAGGCAGGAGCAGAGGGGATTTTCCTTCCCTGAGGCTGGCTCCTGCCTGGGATCCCTGCTGAGGAGCGTTTGTTTGCCCTGTGAGAGTCTCCAGGGACTAAGAGAAGCAGCTAATCCTTTCTCTGAAAGCTCTCTGCCAGGCATTAGCTTAGAAAAACAACCACCGACCACGTTAAAAAACTAAACAGGACCTTTCCGGCAGGAAAATAAACAGTGAGGGTTGACCTGCAACGGAGCGTTTCCTGATGCTGGGAACATCCCTGAGCGCTCCAGGGGCTGGGCTGGGGCTCGGAGGGATGGAGCCCCACGGCTCCCGGCTCCGCCCGGCCCGGCGGGGTCCCTGGCCCGCCCTTCCCGCAGGATTCCGCGGGGAATTCACGGGGGAGGCTGCCAGGGGCTGCTGCCGCTCCTAACAGGTGGTTGGATAATTAAGTGTGCTTTATGCACTGTTTTGCTCGGTGTAATTGCAGACTCCATATAAATAATTCACATGGAATTATTATACCGAGGACATCACCCGCCTCCTCATAATTTGTTTAACTGGAATGGGCTCTTCCATCACCCGCGGTGATTTGCTCCAGGACCGTGCACCGCCGTCCCTCGCAGCCCGACTCCGGGGGAGATTGCTGTAAATTTAATTAAGGGGGGCCAATTGCTGGCCACTCTGCACTGGGAGGGTGTGAGGCTGCTGGACCAGGGCAGTCAGCAGAAAAGGGCATTGCTAGCAATAATTAATGAATTAAACAGAAGAACAGTGACTGATGGCAGGGCAGCTTGGAGCCCCGGGGCCCCTGCAGCCTCAGAAGAGAGCGCTGGGCTGCTTTGGAGCCCACAGGCTCTGTTCCCATCACCAGGGGCTGCCTGCCCATGTCCCAGCAGCCCAGGGGAGGCTCAGGCTCTGTCTGGCCGGCCCAGGAGGTGATTTAGGGGTGATGTCCTGGTGTTCAGGCACAGAGAGAGGGCTGAGTGAGCGCACGGGGATGTGCAGCACAGCCCTGCCCCGCCCCGGTCCCATCACTCCCTCGTCCCCTCTCCCCGTGCACCCCAGGGGACAGGAGCCATCCTGGCCCTGGCTGTGGCACATCAGAGGGGTCCAGCTGCCCCCCATAGCCAGAGCTCACCCCTTCCACCCAGGGAGCTGAAATCACTCGATGAACATTAATTAAGAAGAGCTTCACACCTACCCCGGGCAGCAGATCCTGTGATTATCCCCATTTTACAATCCAGAAGCTCCAGTTTGGAGTGAATCAGTGACCTCTCCAAGGTCACCCAGCGTGTTGGTGACAGAGATGGATTCAGAGCCCAGGAGGGGGCTTTAAAAAACATCTCCTTATCTTTATTTTTTATTGCATTTAAAAATAAACCGCAGTTATTAAATATCATAATACCCATAATAGATTTTAAACTTGAACTGCTTCCAGAGATGCTAAATGATAAATACAGCTATTATCAGAGGGAGCACTCAGAGAAATTGATAGCCAGCATTTGTTTAATGAGTGTATGTACACACATGTGTGGGGAGGGGAGCGATTTTGGATGCAATTCCTGAGAGGGTGGTTCTTATGTAAGAGTGAACTGTCAGCTTGGGGTGCTGAGAACCTCCCAGGAGATCGTGGGGACTCAAATCTGGTTTTTAAGGGCTGCCTGGCACCCAGACCAGAGGGTCCCACACTGCTGTGGCTGCAGGGCTGGGCAGACTGGTACAGGAGCGGGGCCAGCAGGATCCCAGCTCTCCCAGAGGATGCTCTCCATGAGCTGCTCCGCGTGTTTGAAGGGGACACTTAAGGTGTTTAGGGCGTGGCAGTGTAAGGTGTTTAGGGCGTGGCACTGCCCCCGGGGCTCCGGGTCCCCTGCGGGTGACTCTGCGCTCTCCCCTGCCCCGATTTGCCCCTGCAGACCCAGCCCAGGCGGCGCCGGGAGCCTCGGCAGAGCCCGCGCTGGCCTCTGGAGAACGGCTCGAATCGCCCCGAGCAGTCACTCACCGCTCCCAGGGACACAGCGACGCCTCTCAAGGGTCCTTAGGGCTGGGCTCTGCACTTCCCCGGCTCCCACCCGGCGTGTGCCCCGTGCCACTGCCACCAGCACGTCTCAGCCCTGTGGCTGCCCCCGGGGACCGGCCCCAGCTGATGCAGACGCTGCCAGGGCAGCTGTGCCAAGGTTCCAGAGGAGACTGATGGCTTCTGGGGGGAGGTTTTTGGTTTTTTTCCCCTTGGCAGTGCAGGAGCCTTTGTGCATGCAAAATGCCAGAGCTGCAGGGCACAGGGCACAGCCAACACTTCTGGGGCATCACCTCAGGCTGCAGGGGGTGTCAGGCAAAGAATGGGCCCCTTATCTTTCAGCTTGAAGTCCTTCCCCCCTGGCCTGGCTCTCCAGGCCCTTGTAAACAGTCTCTCTCCAACTTGCTTGCAGTCTCCCTTCAGGTACTGGGAGGCCAGAATTGTTGGGCCTCAGCACCTCTTTTTCACGCAGGAATTATGAGAAAAGTTCAGTTTTTTAGTCCAGCTTGTGTCCTCTCTTCCTTCGGCTGAGCTGAGCAACACCCCCAGCTCTGAATGTGCTTCAGGAGTGTTTCTGCTCGGGGCCTGCCCCCTCCTCCAGCCACCCCTCTGATGAACTGACGCTGATGTTTCCTCTCCGTGCTCTCCTAATCTCATCTCCTCCAAAACTGCTTTGCCTTTACTTTTCTAGACTCTAAATATCTATTTGCATCCCTCAGTAATGTCCTGCTTCAGCTGCTGAGCGCTTACAGTGCAGGAATTAATGTCTGTCTGAGTTGTGAGAGCAGCAGGGGAGGTGGGAGGTGGGAGGTTCCTGCAGCAGCTCTCCCAGGGGTCCCTGTGTTTGGCTGGGGGCTCCTGGGTGCTGCAGGGTGACAAGAGCCCTGCACCCATGGCAGCCCAGCCCTGCTCTGCCCAGCAGCTGGGTGCTCTCAGGTGACCTGTGGTGGCAGGTGGTCAGCAGGGATGGGAAGTGGTTTCACAGCCTGCACCTCCCAGTAGCAGCATCGCCCCAGCAGGGACCTGGCGCTGGCGGCAGCAGGAGCAGCTCAGTGCAGGCTCTGCAGTCCCTCCCCTGTCCACCCTCGACCCTGCCCCTGCTTTATTTATTTATGTTTGAGCAGAAGCATAATACAAATAAAGCACAGCCATAAAAATGTCAGGGAAAGTTCAAACCTATTCATTACCCATTTCACTCCGATTAAAATTTCCATCAAGGCTGCTTGGTTTTGACTTGAGTTGCTTTCCTTTTAATGAGCTTGATCTAGAAAGTAAAAGATGCTAATTCATCCTTACATCTCTATCATCTCCTGGCTTTTGCTATATAAAGCATCAAGGTCGCATTCTGGGGAAACGTCTTTTTACCAAAGGTGCCATAATAATAATGAAGCAGCAATTTGTTTCAGCAAACTGCCTACAGTAATGAAGCTTAATTATAACCGTGTTATTAATACTGCTGCTTAAGGTAATTCACTTCTGAGCGGGGCGCAGAACAGTAAACTATAATTTAAACAAGAATCGAGACCTAATTTAAATCATCAGATCTGCTGAGGAAAAGGCAAACAGAGCTGGAGCTCTCCCTCTGCTGCCTCCATCACCACCCGCTCCCCTCGCAGGGCTGCAGGAGCACGCAGAGCAGGCAGGAGCAGCTGCTGGCTCTTCCTGACCTCCACCGTGCCAGTGAAACACAAAAATTTCCATGTGCCCTGCAAGGAAGGGGGCGATGGACGTGCTCGGATGTCTGTGCTCGTGTGGCCTCCCAGAACTGGTCTTTGCCAGGCAGGAACATCACCCTCCAGTGCCCAGCCTCTCGGGAAACCTATGAAATGCCACTCTTGGATTATATTTTTATGTCTTTCTTCCACTCTGTGATTTTAGGGCATGTGCCTGGAGGCTTGGGATCCTCACAAACTCCCAGTGCTTCCCACCACACTGCTGTCCCCTCCTGCCTGTCCCCAACTCTCTTTTCCAGGCTGAGCATCTCCACCCAGGCCTGTCCCTCTCCTACCAGAGTCATGCAGCCTCCTGTGAGCTCCTTTGCTCTCGGATGCTCTTTCCTTTCTCTTCCAGGCCTCTGCTCCCCCTTTCTCCGTAACAAGCTGCCTTTCCTGCGCACGGCTGTAAGCCCTGGCATCCTCCTCCCCTGAATCCCTCATTATTTCTGCCTCTTCCCTGCACTCTCACCTCGCAGCCTCCTCGCCGCTCCCTCCAGCCCCGGCTCTGAAGCCCAGTGACACGAGGCGCTGGCTCTGCGGAGCGGCGGCAGCTCCTGCTCGCACAGCGCGCTCCCCGCGAGCCCAGAGCAGCGGCGGCCGCCCGGCTCGCCCCCGCCGAGCCTCCGCAGGGCTCGCTGTCATCCCCCGGCCCATTCCTCCCTGTCCCGGGTCCTGGGGGACATTATCCCAGTTTCCTGGCACTGCCAGGTGTGGCCGCGCTCAACAGGCTGGCAGGGAGGAGGAGGAGGAGGAGGAGGAGGAGGGGTGCGGGAGAAGTAAATAGGTGGAATGTTTCTTCTTGGGAAGGGGAAAAAAAGCCTCCATCACTGTTCCACTTGACTGCAGCCTCCCGCAGGCTGTTTCATCTCATATTATCTAAGCTCCAAGGGGGTGTCCAATTTGAGGAACAATAACTATAAAGTCATTTTCGGTCCCCCGCTGTGGCACAGCACATGATAGCCTGTGTAAAGCAGCAAACAGCCTGGCTGGCCGCGCCGCCGAGCCGGGCTGGGGCCGAGCGCGGGGTGGCCGGGGGGAGCCGGTGCTGGCAGCCGGGAGGGACCTGCCGGGGGCCCGCGGCTCATTTGGCACCGGGAGCAGCGCAAGGGCACGGCCCGACCCCCGGCACGGAGCGATGTGCAGCCGCTGCCCGGAGCTCCCCCGCTCCGGCGCTTCGCTCCCAACTTCCCCTGCAACGCCTCCGCCGGAGCGGCGCTGCCGAGGTTACAGCGCTGCCGTGAGCCCGGTCAGGCTGATCCTGCCTGTGGAGCTGGATCAGGAGCAGGAAATTGGAGAAAATGTGACAGTTTAGTGTCCTGGCCTCTGCAATGTGCTGGAGGGGCTCCCTGCTCTGCCTCGGGCGGGGCGCGGGGTCCCCGGCCGGGGCCGGAGGGTACCGGGGCAGCGGGGGGTGAGCTGGGGGCTGCCTGGACACGGCGATGCTGCTCTGCCCCAGCTGCCGAACTGGACCAGGGATCCGCCCCCTGAGCAGAGGAGCTGCTGCTGAAAACACGAGGTGAGGAATTGGGTTTCCTTTGCAGCTGGAGGAGGATTCCCAGGCCAGCAGCCAGGAGGGTTTGGGAGCCTCGTGCTCCCTGGAATTGCTCCCTGGCCCAGCAGCTGCAGGATGGGGCATCCATGAGCCCACTCCCTCCAAGGGGGGATTGAGATGGGTATCAGGAGAGCAGATAATGGTGGATACACCTGGTACATGGGATTTGGAACAAATCCTTCTGCAGGCACACTCTTGCTAGGGCTGGTTAAAGAATAAATGGAGTCAAAATGAGGAACTCTGTGACAATTTATAGGGATGTTCTACAAAATTCAATACTGGGGGAGAAGGATGAACCTATTACAGTAATTAACTTGTTGCACATCAAAGAAAATGTGCTAAAGCAGCTTTTCTATGCAGCAGTTCTATTCAGTGGAGAAAGAAAATGGAAAAACAGGGGGAATAAAGTGTGCCCTTCCTGCTGTCACTATCCTCTAGTTTCAAGGATCTCCCCTGAGGGATTTTACACCTGTGACTAGCTGCAAATCCCTCTTTGGGCCCACTGGGACTACCATGAAAGCCCCCATGGCTGCAGGGAAGGTGCTGGACAGAGCATCCTCATCTGTTCAGAGCAGTCCAGACAGACTGGATCTAATTTAAGACAGAGTTTGAGAAGGGGAGAAATAGTAGGTGCCAGGGACTTTGGGAAGAGCAGAAGTTTTAATTGGGTTTTATCTATTAGTTAATCAGGAAGTATTTCAGTGACAATTAGGTCACAGCCTCTGGCATATCTGTGAAGCAGCCATCCATCATTAGCCCTACCTGGGCTTGCAAAGTGGTATTTATGAGTTTCCAACTGGTGAAAAAGCCCTTCTAAGAAATTAAGGTGAAAAGCACACCCTTGACCATGGGGGGAAGGCTGTCAGCTGTGATTGATGGCTGGGAGCGGGGAAGAACAGCTGTTTATTGGGCCCGGCAAGGTTAAAACCCCTTTGCTGGTCGGCAGCAGCTGGTGCTGGGACGAGCTGGTGGTGGGTTTGTCCTGCGGGGCTGCACCGACAGCGCCGGGGCCGCCCGCGTGTCCCGGGGCGAGGCTCAGCGAGGCTCTGCCGGGTGCGGATCTGCATCCTGTGCCCTGTGCGACATCCCACGGGACGGGACCGGCGCCTGGCGCGCCACAGGGCTGGAGTGTGGTGGCACAGGGCCGGAATGTGGTGGCACAGCCGCTGCCACGTGCCCCGGAGCCGGCTGAGCCCGGCTGTCCGCAGGCAGCCCCGGCCCCGCTGCCGCAGGGAGGGAGCGGCGTTTCCCCGAGGCGCTGTGCGCACACCTGGGGCGGAACGAGCGGTTCTGCCCAAACACGCTGAGTCCTTGACACTCAAGCGGCTGCTGCTGTTGTCACTGAGGAGGGGCTGGCTGAGGGTGTGGTGTGGGTGACCCTGCTGTCCCTTTGGAGCTGGGGCTCAGGCAGAGCTCAGCAGGACGGCAGAAGCCATCCCTGGTAGGTCTGTGTGGGACACAGGACAGCAGGGAAGCAATGGCCATGTGAACAAGCCTGTTTCTTTCTCCTGACGTTATTCTGATCGAAGAAATGTTAATTGGGCATCTTATAAACAATTTGTTCTCGTCCTGCCAGCTCTCCAAGGAGCAGCAGAGGGATGGGGCCAGGAGTGAGCGAGGAGCAGCCATGAGCCCAGTGCCAGGGGATGGAGCCGGGTGGACAGGTCTCCTTGGAGGCAGGAAACGGGCAGGGGAGGGACAGCCCGAGCCAGAACTGAATTACTGAGAAGAGGAGGGAATAATCACATGGAAATTGCAGGTGAGATGAGGCCGGCCTGGCTTTTGGGCACCGTTGAGAGGAGCTGGCAGCCCTGGGGTGAGCTCAGGCACACGAGGTTCTCCTCACTAAAACAAACACTCGGCTGCCGGGGCCAGGCAGGCAGGAGCCCTTCTCTTTTAATTATCTGTGGTGGAGGCTGTTCAGCTGCGTGTATCGAGCTGCCGGGCACGCTGGGTACATCCCTCCTCCAGGTTAAGTGGTAATTACACCTAATTAGGAGCAAATAAATATTTTATATGCTTTGGACTACTGCAAGTGACCAGCAGAAACCTCTAAGTGCTGGAGAACACCTCAGCAGCTGCACGTCCTTGCTGCAGCCGTCCCGCAGGGCCCCCTCAAAGGACACCACGGGTTTTGTGGCTAATGCCTGTAAATCCTGAGCACACCCCTGGAATTCCTGCTGCAGCCTCTCTGTGTCCCGGGGATTCCCGTGCCTCCAGTGCTGGCCTTTCACGGCATCCTGGCAGGGAGGAGGACGCAGCACCGCAGCTTTGCCTTGATTACGTTGTGTTCTGCAATAAACAGCAGTGAGTGTTCATTATTATTTAAACACCCCGTGCTTCCCGAGCCTTATTTGGGCAGCGTTTTTCCACAGCATATGTTGGAATTTACAGTAAGTGCAGCCGCTCTACAGTCAACATTTGGTTTCTCTCACCCACAGACTGCAGTGCTAATTAGGGGAGGTTTCCCCTCGTTATCCCGGGGAGGTCAAGCACAGCAATTTGCATTTTGCAGAGAGCTGAGAGCAGCAGCAGCAGAGCTCATCCAGCGGAACAAGGCCCCGAGATCCCGGCATGGGGCAGAGAGGGCTCAGGAGCTCAGCTGGGGCTGGCCAGGCTCTCCCAAAGGATGTCACATGTTGAGAAGGAAGAAGGGGAAGGAGTGGGAGTCTTCATCTCGGCTGGAGTGATCACAGAGCTGCAGAATCCTGAAGGTGTAAAAGACCTGCAAGGTTACAGAGTCCAGCCTGTGGCTGAGCACCACCCTCTCCACTAAACCGTGGAGATCTTGCTCCTGAGCTGTGGCCATCACTGTCCCAGCCCTCCTGAGTCCTGCACATGCTCCTCCGAAGGGAAATGTCAAACTTCACTGCAAAGCTTTGTACCCACACCAGCCAAGGAAGGGCTGGCAGGGCTGCTGTGGATGCCCTTGATCATCTGTCCTCTGGCTTTATCCTGCATTAAGCTCCCAAAGCATTCCAGGCTGGCCTGGGAGCAGGGTAAATACGGGCACTGGAGCCTGTCCCGCTGTGTTTGCACAGCCCGTGGTGCAGAGCATCCAGGCACAGGCTTGGAGATGGAAGAATCAAATTAAACCTCCTCCCCTGAGCCACCCCTCCCAGGGTGATGCCAGCTCAGAGGGACACAGAGCCCCTGTCTGTGTGGC
Source organism: Notiomystis cincta (assembly GCA_013398075.1). Classification (NCBI taxonomy): domain Eukaryota; kingdom Metazoa; phylum Chordata; class Aves; order Passeriformes; family Notiomystidae; genus Notiomystis; species Notiomystis cincta. The sequence continues at coordinate 14,128 of VZRX01004647.1, read as the reverse complement.
TGCTCCATCCATTCCCCTCTCTGTGAGCACACACAGCCAAAGGAAGGTGCCTTGCTCCAGATGTGCTCTTGAGCTGCTCTCAAACTCTATTTAGGTCTTTCCACATTAATTCCAAGGAGAAGGGCTCAAAAGTTCAGAATGAGAGAGAGGGATCTTTGATGTAGGAGGCTCTTGTCTCTGGAAAAAGCTTTATATTATTATGTAAAACATAAAGGGCATTCGTTAGGAAACTGTGCTGCTTAATTTAGGAACTCTGTCTTCTCAGGCTCTTCCCCCTTCTTTGTTTAATGAGCGAGGGGGAGGCAGCATTGCTTGAGAAATGAACTTTTACTCAGAGGCTCAAAGTGGGGGAATTGTCACGGGAGCAGAGGTGACACCTCAGCCTGGTCTGGCCCTGAGCACCTGGGGACATCTCGAGCAGCAGTGAAGGGGGTGAGGGGGACTGGAACCCATCAGTGCCCATCTGCCCCAGCCCTGAGAGAGGGGGGGCAATGCCTGGTGAGCCTCCTGTGTGCGCCCCCCACCCTGCCAGGCCACCAGAGACCCCTGAACTGCACTCCAGAGCTGCTCCCCTGCCAGGGCCTCCCGCCCCAGCCCTGCTGGCGCTGCTGCCAGAGGCGTAATGAGAAAAGTACACCTTTCCCCCAAAATCAATAGGGACACCTGGGGGTCACCTAATTGGAGGCTGCTCACTGAGTGCCAGCACAGCCAGAGCCCGACCACAGCATTTGAGCCTGGCTGTGAGATCATAAATCACACTCTGAGCCTGGCACAGCCTCTCTGCATCTCAGTGCTCCATCGATCCCGTGGCTCCCTCTGCACCAGGGAGCAGGAGAACTACAGAGCTGAGCTGTGCTGGGCTGAGCTGGTGCTGCTCCAGGCTCCCTGCAATTGCCTCCAGTTGTTTTCCTCAGCAAGGAAATCGTTTGCTTTTTCAGAAAAGAAATTCACTGGGGTTTGCTGCTTCATTCATTCATTCTGGTGCTGGCTTTGGAAACACTCCAAGGATGTTGGCTAAACAAAAGCTGATTAGTTGGTGGTGCTTGGCTTTGCCAGGACACTGTGGGTCTGTGCAGGTGCGTGGGAGTCTCCTCCTCATCCTGCCGTGCCCTGCTGAGGCACAGCATCCACTGCCACTGGCACCTCACAGCTGGCATTGGTTCTTCCTCTCCAGAACCAGAGCCCTCCCTTTGGGGCTCAGCCTGGCTTCCAGACAGGACTCAAAAGCCCAACTCAACAGGAAAAAGCTGTTCCAAATGAAGGAACGTTCCAGTGCTGAAGGAAGGAGCCCTCCTGCCCCAGGGCTGCTGCTGGGCCAGGCTCTCCTGCCACCCCCAGCCAGGTCCTGCTTCATAAACCTAAGCCCAAGTGATTTAGGAATGGCTTTGCAGACTCCCAGCCACTGGACTGCCTGCCAGAGGGGAACACTTCCAGCTGTGGTGGGGGGAATGGGAGAAGGGGCTGATTGCACTTTTGCTGCTGTGTCCTCAGAAAACCACCCAGAACTTGCTGGAGAGCCCGTGTGCTCCCTCAGATGCACCCAGAAGGATTGCTCAGAGAGGAGCAGCAATAATCACCACAACCCAAAGACAAAAAAAAAGAGAAAAAATAATAATCAAAGGCTAATCCTAAAAAACTCTCCTTTAATCTTTGTGCTTCCAGACGTCGTCTCCCTTTCATCTAGGACTTTGCTGTTCACTACAGTTACAGAAACCACAAGGCTGGAAGAGGGGAGGAAAAAAGAAGAGATTAAATTAATGAGCAGGTAAGCGGGTTTATCATTTTGTCTGATCCTTCCTTCCTTCCTGCTAATTTCTCTGAGCCAATTTGGGAGACAGAGCCTGATGGTAACTTTGCCACAGACTGTTGTATCCCTTTTCTTCGTTACATCATTTATCCCAATGATGATAATGTCTGATTTGTGGAGCTGCTTCAAGGGCCAGTGCAGCGGGGGTTTGTTGGCAGAGAAAAACATTTGCCTGCATAAAGATAATGAAATGGGTACTTTGGGCTTCTGGTAGTTCTGTCTGGGCTGTGCCATAATTAGACTGTAATGAGCAAGGGCACAAAAACTGGAAATGTGGAAAGGGCTAGGAGAGGAACACCAGAGTGTCCAGGTGTTGAGCCCACCCTGGATCTTCCTGTCTTCTAAATCCTGGGCTTTCTGAAGAAGTCCTGGGTGGTTCCAGCCATTCCCAGCTCCCCAGGGAGTACCCAGGGATCAGGATGGGTGCCAAGGGTGCTGGCACTGTGGGCACACAGGGCTGGGGTGTCCCCTCGGGTCACCGTGGGCAGAGAGGCCACACCACTGCCGTTGGGAGGAGCACGTTGGCACATCCTGGATCCCACGGCTCATTAATCCAGCGGGTGAGTAGCCAAATGTGAGGCCATCAATCAAGCCTCGGTGGAAGCATTTTCTGCCCAGGCTGGGCTGCTGCCAGGCTGTGAGCGGCAGGAGGAGCAGCCAGCCCGCACGGGCACGAGTGCAGCAGGAAATGAGCCCTCCCAGCGCGGAGGGGACGTGCCCGTGGCCATTCTCCATGACCCTCTGGGATGGGGGCAGTGGATGCTCCAGCAGTGGGGCCTCTCTTGCCAGCTGATAAAGCTTTAGCTCATTAGTGATGAGGTGGAATGAGGAAACGAGCTGGTGCCAGGCGTGCGGGTGGCTCGAGGCTTTCAGCCTTCCTGCAGCACAGCAACGGCTTCAAGTGATTGTCCTGGGGCCCCTCGTCATCCTGTGGGGCAGTACCCAGGCCTGGGAGGGAGGGAGGGAGGTCATCCAGCCAGGTTCATGTCCCTGCCATCCCTCCCTCCCTGCTCCCTCTCCTGCTCCCAGCGCCTGTCCTTGCACGGCTGCTGCCAGGGAAGAAGATGAATGCACACTTAGCACAGCATTTGCCAGGAGGGCACTTCACCACAGACAGGGGGGTTCATAAATCCTCCAGCCCCTTCCACAGGAGAGCAGATTACTCCCTGCCCTCGATGAGTTTTGCTCAGAATTGAATTACATAAGACCCTGTGGGGACAGGTCCTGCTCAGGGAGCCCCCTGCATCCTCCCACACCATGAATGGGCTTCTCCCCTGCTGTGGCACAATCCCTGAGCCCCTGCAGCCCTGGCAGAGGCAAGAGGAGAGGCCCCAGCCCTGATCCTGGCTGTGGGCACAGGCAGTGCTGGGGAATCTCTGAGAGCCACCCTCTCCTTGGATCCACTGCTCAGATCCAGCTCCTCTTCCTCGCCTGAACTTCTCCTTCTAATGATGTTTGCTCCAAAGCTGTTTTCCCCTTGGTTCCTTCCACCTGCCGCCTCCTTCCAATCCAATTAGTGCTTTGTTGGTGGTTCCTTGAATGTCAGTGATGGTGTCCGTGTGGCCCTGGCTTTGAGGTCAGTCCCTCAGCCCCCGTCAGGCACTGTCTGACCCATCCCTCTGTTTCATCTTCTCTTGCTGGTGCTGCCTGGGCTGCTCTGAAGTGCTGGAGCTGACTCCAAAGTAGAAAGCTTTTCAATTAAGAAACTTTTATTTTTTTAGGACTCATTAAAAGAGAGAGAGAAAGAGAGAGGGTTATTTTTTTTTTCTTCTTTGTGGTAATTATTATTAATGGCCTTTCTTTTTAGCAGAGGTTTGTTACCCTCGCTCAGGAGGGGAGTGCTGGCAGGCTGTGGCACGGGGGGTGTAACTGGAAGTGACGGGGAACGATGTCTCCTACATTATTTCATTAGCAGGAGAACACATCTGAGGCAGTGTGGGGTTCCCAGCTGCTGGCAGCTCCGGTGCTGTGCACCTCGCAGAGGAGGAAGCCGAGAGCCAGGCACGGAGATGCCTGGTTGTGCCTCCCTCTCCCACATCTCCTCCTTATCTCTGGAAACAGCGACCCTCTGCTGCCACAGAGAGCCTTTAGTGCCCGGGCCACCCCCAGCCAAGCCCCCAGCACTTCGAGCTGATCCTGCCCCACACAAGCCGTGCCCCAGCCCATCCCTCCACGCTCCCTCCCCCTTTCCCTGCGCATCAAAACATCGGTACAGGCGCAGCACCGTGCGTGACCCACTTTTGTACCCAGAGCACCGCTGCTGTTTGAAAGCTCATAATGCTGCAGTAATCCCAGATGATCAAAGGCTCCCACATCCACCCACAGGTACAGCAGAAACAAGCAGGAGCCCGGCTGGAGGCTGCTGGAGAGGAGCTCTGGGCAGGGAATGCCACGGCGCATCCTCTCCGTGGGCGCCCCGGCTCTGCCGGAGCAGAAAGCAGAAAATGGGACACGTCTCTGGGAAGCTCAGGTCTCTGCCTCGGACTCACTGGGAAATTCAGGCTGAGCAGGATGGCAGCTTGTGCTGAAAGTGGGCAACTCCTGAGCTCCTCGAAAGGAAGGAGTGAACGAGGTGGCGAGGGCCAGCAGTGGATCTCTGGGGAGAAGTGGCTCAAGGCTCCTGGGGAGGAAGGAGGTGCCATGTGCCCTCACAGTTCTTCCTTGGGGGGACCCTGTGGCTTTGTTCTGCTTTGGATAAATCCCATTTTCTGAGCCAAATCTGCAAAATGAGGCTGCACCTAAAGAAATTAAACCCCTCCTGTGCCCCGTGCTGCCAGAGCATTAAAAGCAGTGACAGTGCAATGGCTCTCTGGTGGCTACACCTGCAGAATCCAGTGATGGACCCCACAAATGGGGCATCCCCTGCCCACCCCAGGCTCTGGCTCTCCTCATCTGAGGAATCCTGGTCCAAGCTCTCTGCAAACCCAGGTGGCATCAGCTGCCTCAGGATGGCTTTGCCACAAGTGACAGCAAAGAACTGCTTTATTGTTCTACTTTTATGATCTTTTTAATGAAAGCTGAGGCTCTGGAGAAGGATGGCAAGGCCTTTCCCTGACCCCACCACTGCCCTTCAGGGATGGGCAAACACCCAGCTGATAAACACTTGGCTAATGGGCACAGCTCCACATCATAAACATCACCTCCCCTGGCGCTAATTGTCCTCCTTGTCACTGCTCCTTGCACGGTGACAAACGATTCGGGTTTAATGGAGATCGGCTTCCCCTGTCACTCCAAAGTCATCCCTCAGCCAGGGAAGAGTCGGGGGAGAGGCCCTGGCGTGCAGGGGAGCAGCCCTTGACAGAGACTTCCCGGTTCCCTCTCCACCTGTGTCATCCATAACAGCCAGGCCAGACCAATTTTTCCCCAAGGCATATTTTCCCAGCCAAAGCCACTTTGTTTCCTGGAGCAGGAGCAATATTTATCCTTCCCTGTGCCTGAGATCAAGCGAGCACTTGATAGAATTAAAAGGCAACTCATTTAAAAGCAATGCAAGAGCAGCAGTCGGATTACCTGGGAAACTCATGGCTGCAGGGTCATTTTCTGGTAATAATTTGCTATGTTCTTAAAATACAGCCTTGTGTTACCTCTGGTAGAGCAGAACCTGGCCAGACTCACAAGGCTCAGGAGATGGATGGGTGCCCAAACAGTCCCAGAGCCTGGAGTCTTGTTTGCAGGGCTCTTGAAAGGAAGTATAAAGAAAAAAAAATCGAATCCCAAGTGCTCAGCTGAAGACAAGAAAGAAAAACCCCAACCTGTTACAAACTTCAGAGCTCTGGAAGAGGAGAAGCAGAGCAGACGTGTGGCAGTGAGAGCAGCAGAAAGGAAAACGTTGACCTCTGGCCCTGGCAATATCGAGGATTTCTTTAGATATAAAGAAGAAAGAAAGACTGTGATTGCTGGTAATGTGCTGTGAAAGAAACATTTCTTCTCAGCCTCCAAGCTGCCAATTGAAGCGTGAGCTGAGGAGCAGGACACGGCACTGGGAGGCTCCCAGCTGCTGGCCCCGATCCCACCAGGACCACTGCAGCATCCCAGGAACAGCCCTGAGCAGAGCAGCCAGGATCCACCAGGCAGAGCCCTTGCTGCCCCACAGGAGCCACCAAATCTGTCATCACCCTGGGACAAGTGTGCTGGTCTGGCAGGACACGGTGATTGTCACATCAGAGACTTTGTTCTCCCTTGGAAAACAAAAAAAGCACCAAGATTTACCTGGAAGGTTTGTCAGGAAGGAAATCAAACCAACTCCTAACAAACCCCTCTTCAGAAATTATCTCAGTGAGTTAATGATGTAAGAAGACTGCAAGATCCAGCTGGGTGAAAAAAATCTTCCAGCTGAGATTCTCTAACAGCCTCCCGTGGTGAGGAAGTTATTAAAAATCCTGCCCTGGAGAAGGGCCCCCTCTCCCTGTTACCAACTCCCATCACCCAGGTGATGATTCGGAGATTTCCTGAGGTGTCTTCAGGAAAGAAAACCGATTTATAAAATAATAGTAGAAAAAACCTCTAACTTGGCTGCTCTGCATGATTATCTTTAGCCTCCATTTTTCAGCTGAAGCTGCAGTAAAAGAGAAGAGTCATTTCCCGTGTTTAACCAGTGGGTTTTGTGTCAGGGTGCCTCTGAGATACCTGCCCTCCAAAATATATGGTATTGCAGAAGAAAAACAAGGGGAAAAGACATGGAAAGATGGTATTTGGTCACTCCAAGGACACCAGAGAGCTCGGTGGGGGTAAGATCTGCTGGAGGGCTGCAGGAGCAGTGCAGAACCGGCCACCAAAGGAGGGCAAAGAGCCCCCAAGGCTGAAGAGCCTTTTCCCTCCTTGCTGGGGTACGGAGTTGTGCTCCCCAAGTCCCCTGCAGCCCTCCTTGCCCTGCAGGCAGGCATGGGAACCATCCCTTCCCACAGCTGGTTTGGATCCATCCCCTCGGAGAAGCCACCGCGTTATTGTCATCCCAGTGTGCAAACCAACGTCACCCAGAGGCAGAGCACTGACAGACTGGGGCCTGAAGGGGCATCTGGGCTGTGCATAGCTGGTGGCAGAGCCCACAGACACAGTTTCTCCCTAAAAAGCCGTGTCTTTCCCCTCGAGCTCGCAGACGTGCATCTGGCAAGGGTCCCTGTGTCCCTGGCTGGTGGCTGCAGCTAATCCCTGTTAGATCATCCCAGAGAACCTGTTGGGCTGTAAATTGCTGCCTGCTGAGCACCCAGGACATGCAGATCCGAGGTAACTTTACTCCAGAGAGCCAATTAGTGCAAATCTGGCCTGGTAATTACCGTGTGATCAGATGCTGGTATCTCCGGGCAGATACGGCTGATCTCTGAAGGCAGTGGCAGTTATTAGGATGGCCTCACCTCCATCCCCAAAGCCTCTGGGAGGCTCAGCCTCAGGCAGGGAGCAGGGAAGAGCTGTGGCTGTGCCTGTGGAGTGTGGGCGCTGCCCAGCAGCCTCCCTCTGCCCCGGCCTCCTCCTCTGGCCATCTCCTCCTCGGCTGCCGGAGCCCATTCCCGCTTCTCCTGGGGCAGGCAAATTCCAGCAGGCAGTATTTGTGTGCTGGGGGGCTGCACCATCGCTGGTGGGAGCCAGAGGGGCTGCAGGAGCACGGGGGTGCTGGAGCCCAGTAGAGGGGAGGCATCTCAGTGCTGGGGAGGCTCTGAGCCCCTCGGTGCTGCCTTTGTGCCGGCCCTGGGGTCGGTGCGAGTGCTCCAGCCCAGGTCTGCTTTGTGCTCCCCTTGATGAGGAGGGAAGGGAGCAGAGCAGGTTTGGCTGTGGGGGAGAAAAGGGGATTTTGGCACAGGGCAGAGTGCTGGGTGGGGCTGTCAGCCACGTCCAACTGGAGCAGGAGCGCAAACGGGGCCGGGCTCGCACTCTGTTAGAGCTGCTCACGCCTCTGAGAGCAGCAGCACAGCCCTCCCGTGCCCCTCAGAGCGATCTGCAGACTGCCCCACACTGCTGCCCTTGTTCCAGCCCCCAGCAGCGGGATGAGATCGCCAGTCCCACGTTAGGAAACCTGAGGCTCGCTGGGACAAGTCTGGACTTGTCCTGAAGGGGCCAGGGGATATTTGGATATAACTGGCTGGAGTCATCGTTATGAAACCAGGAGCCATAAAGCACTGGGAACAGAGCAGTAAAGGATCCTAAACCTCCCTGACGGTTCTGGTGGTTAATGTCTGCCTGTAGCTTAATTACACCATCAATTCCATTAAATAGCACAGTAACAACCTGGGATTTAATGAATACATAGAAAAGAATAAATTGGACTCACAGTGTAACTGATATTCCTTTATGGAATCAGAGGAAACTGAAACTGGTTCAGTTTATTTTCACTGAAAGTAGAGAAAGAAATAAATTAAAATTAAAGGTTTGAGCTGTAGCAGCAGTGGCTCTGAACCTGTGGTGCCTTGGGCTGGCCCTGCCCACAGGCTGTGACACTCTGTACAGGGCGTGGGCACAAACAGAGGCTCCCAAAAAGGGGCACGAGGGGCAAAGCCAGTCAGACCTGTGTGCTACCCCTTCCCTCAGCTCCCCCAGCATGGAGCTGACTGTCCCAGCACTGCCAGGGTGGTCCTGATACTCTGCATCCTCTCACAGGGCACAGGCACATCCCCTTCTTCCCTTGTCTTTTTTAACTCCACGTTTTGGTGGAAGTGTTTGCTTTTTTTGCTTAAATAACCACACTCTGTTTGCTCTCGAGGTGTTGAAGCACCCGGACAAATTTCCCCCGTGTTGACGAGGAGCAAACAGTCCAGCAGAACAAGCAATGTTTGCAGAGGAAATCCAGAGGTGTTTCGGTGTGTTCGGAGCTGCGGCTTCACGGAGAGGGAACCGTGACACTGCTGGCTCTGTGAACCTGACTGGAACAAGCCCAGCACTGCCGTGTCCTCCTCCTCTCGCCACGAGCACCCCGAGCCGGCGGCTGCTCCCTTTTTCCCGGCAGGGACGCGCCGTTGGCAGCGCGGGCAGAGGCAGAGAGCAGCAGCTGCCCCCGCCGTCGCTCCGAGGCTCCAGCCCAGCCTCCCTCAGCATTAGCCATGCTCCAGATGATCCCAGCGCTCGAGGGGAGCTGGGCAGAGGCAGCGGGAGGTGCCCCGCTCCCCGCCCTCTCCGCGGATCTCCGGCGATGCCCCTTCCCCACGGCCCGGGGGTCACGGCCACTCCCGAGCCCCTGCCCTGGCCACAAACCGCTCCCGGGCTCCTCCTTGGCAGATGCCCCCGGATTTGTCCCCTTTGAAGGCAGCTGCACTCGGTGTTTGCTGACAGCTCGGCCTGTGCACAAATGGATGTGCCGCTCGCCAGCCTCGCCGGGGCCGGGGGGACCCCCAGGGCTGCGGGCACCGGCCGGGGCTGCGGCTCGGCAGCTCCTGCCTTTGCTGATGGCTCTTCCCTGCCCACCCTGGCATGAGCTGCAGCGGGGGGCGGCGTGGGCAGCAGCCTGCCCCCATCCCTGCCTCGCAGGGATATAATATCCCTCTTCCCGAGCGTGCCTGCGGCGAGGCGGGGATGTGGCGCGGCGGCGGTGACCGATGCGAGGGGCTGATTGCCTGTATGGCGATGCTGAAAGGGGTCGCGACTCCCTAAGTGCTCGTCAGGATGAAGGATGACAGCCCCAGACAGCGAGACACTTCCCTCCTCTCCCGCAGCTAATGAGTGCTCTGGCGGCCAGGGCTGCTGCTGCTTTTAGTTTACTTTCCCTTTGTTATTTCTCTCCCTGTTTATTTGTTTAATTAATTTATTTGTTTTAGGTTTCTCCCTCCTTTTTTTTTTTCCCCTCGATCCCCCTCCATCCTTTCCCTGCTTTCCCTCTGGCTTCTGCAGCTATTTGTGTTGGATCCCGAGCAGTTAGCACTCTGAAAATTTAATTAGGCATTTGGATGGAACCTGAAAGCTGAGCCTGTGCTGGAATTGAGTCCCCCCGACCCCCACCTCTCGCTTCTAAGGCCACTTTGCAGTGGGCAGGGGGACACGGGAGCCCCCAGGGGGACAGAGGAGCCGTCCCAGCTCCCCAGCCCCCAGCATTAAATGTCCCTTGTTCCCAGAGGAGGAGCCGGGATGGAGATGGAAGCGCGGCTGTCGCACGGAGCCTCTCCCCGGCTGCTTTTCCCCAGACCCAGGGGCGGAATCCGCTGGAGGGAAGGGGATCCTGATTTCCCTGCTGGCAGCTGGCTCACCAGCCCGCAGCCATGGAGATGTGCTCCAGCCCCAGCCGCGGGATGGAGACGGGGCAGTGCCGGGCTCTGTGCCGGGTGGTGCCGAGGAGGGGCTCGGGGCTGGAGGGGGTGGGCAGAGAGCCGGTGAGTGGGGCTCGGGGGAGGAGGGGATCTCTCAAAATCTGGTTTCTTGCTCCTCCCTGAAGTTTCGCCTCTCTGCCTTTTGCAGTGCCTTTCGGAAACAGCTTTAACCGGCTCCCCAGGGCTCATTCTGGGGACGCTGCCCTGGAACAGTCCCCGAGCCCGGACGAGCGATTCTCATGCGCGGCCACGAGCGCCCCTGGGGACATGGGCAGGTTCCTGGCGGCGTCACCTGCGGCTCCAAACGCCCACCTGCGGGGCCGGGCACCTGCACACACCGTCCGACAGCACCTTAGGGCACGACAGGCTTTCCTTCCCCGCTCCGCTTCGGTCCTTTCTTTGCCTGCCTTTTTTGCGCGCATCTTTTTCCTCCTGCTCATTACCGACCCCCAGGGCTCGTCCTGGCGTGTCCAGGACATGATCCCGCGTTCTGAGACATCAGCAGGGAGCTGAAGGGCGGCTGAGGGGTTGGAGAGACGCCGTGGTACCGGGGCAGAGCCAGAACTCCCCAGGCACCCCCACCCATGCCCCGAGGAGAAGCTGTCCCAAAGCAGGGAGGCCCCACCAGCCCCCCCTTTTCATCTCCTGTTAAACAAGTGAGTGCTTGAGGAAGTGCTGCCTTCCCTGGTTTAGCACATAAAGGCTTGGAAGTGTGAGCAGGCACTAATAAATTACTCACTGGATTGGCAGTTTGAGGCTTTTTTTTTCCTACTGTAAAACAAGTAGAAAATATGCCAGGCTCATTCTTTCTTCTTTTCTTTTTTTTTTTTTAAAGGATCAGTCAGACACAGGGACTCCAGTGTGAATAAACTGGGATTTATGTCCCCGTCAGTTGGATCCTTAAACTTCCTAAGTGCTTAAAACATACACATTTTAACTTGAAAAATTACCAGGTTTGTCTAAAGGAAAATTTCAGCATAAAACAGGAAACTCATTTGAAGGGAGAAATTCTCCAATGAAGCGAACCCAGGCAGTCATAAAAAAGTTAAACCAGGCATAAAGGGAAATGTCAGATGTGTGGGAGAGCCAGATGTCTCTCTATTTTTTCTCTTTTTTTATATTTTTATAACCTAGATCAGATTATAGGAGAATATATGAATGTATCTCACAGGGAGGGGGATGCAGCGAGAGGAGGAGGATTTCGTTCCCAGCCTGTAACTTGCTGTAACGTGGAGCACTCTACAAAGAAAAACATTTTTTTATTTCTAAATAAAGCACTTTAGAGTGACACATTTATTGCTGGCAAAGCATTACTCAAATAAGAGACATTGTCAGCTATTTATTTTAAAAGCTTTTTTTTCTTTATTTTTTTTTTGAGTTTGGGGAAAAAAGAAAGATCAAATCCCCTTTCCATTCTTCACAATATTCCCTTAAAAGCTTTAAAATAAAGTGGGTTTTTTTTTGCTCCTGGGTTGCCTTTTTGGTGTCTCCAGGGCTCTGCAGCACGAGAGAGCCTGCAGGGAGCCACTGGGGGTGCAGCCAGGGCTTTGCCAGGGCTTGCCCACCCAGACTCTGCTCCTGCCCCAGCTGCCACTGTGGGCATTTTCCAGGGAGAGAGAGATGGGAATTCTGAGGCTTTTCCAGGTGGGAATGCAGAAGTCTGTAATGAATGCAGGACAGGCTCCTGTAGGTCCATTTATCCAGAGCAGGGTCCCTGGAGCTCACCCTGGGCAGAGCAGGGGTGGAGAGCAAGGAGAGGAAGGGGAGATGCACCTTTCCTGGAACATGGCAGGGATGCCATGGGCTGGGCTGGGACCCTTTGAGTCTGTGCTGCTGGTTTGGGGCTCAGGGATGAGAGGTTCTGGGGTGTGGAGAGGCTTTGGGAGATGTGATCCTGTGGGAAAGGTGCTCTAGGTTCCAGCACAGCCAGACCCCAGAGCAAACACCCAGCCTGGGATATTTGGGAGGTCGTGGTGGTTCCAGCAAGGCTGGGAGATGTGAAACACCTCATTACACAGCTCTGACACCGAGCCCTGTCTGCAGCCAGGGCTTTTAGTGTCAGTGCCTGCACAGAGCAGCTCAGCATTAACGCGCCCATCAAGGCTCCCCACTTAACCTCTCCCCTGGTGCACTTTCAACGCCTTTCTCAGCCTGTGACATGTTTCTCCTCTCCCTCCTGGGGAAAAAAAGAGAAGGAAAATAGATCTTTCCATGCCAGGCTGCAGAGAATCTCCCTGGCTGCACACAGCAGATCTGTGTGAGCCTGCAGAAGGGCATCCCTGGATCTGGTGTGGCCAGAGCTGCTCCGCAGGGGGGGCCAGGGCAGCCCCTTTGTGTGATGGAACCCAGTGGGGGCTCAGGAATCAGCCAGAGGGAAGGAGCCTGGACCAGGTGGAGATGCAGGAGGCCAAGACCTGAATCCTTGCCTTGCCCTCTCCTTCCTGTGTGACTCCAAACCACTTTTAATTTGTCCACTGCTTTGGATTTGTTGTTTCATTAGCTTTTCATCTCAGCTACTTTCTTTCCCCCATAGATTATTCTATTCCTCTTGCTTTCCCCCTTTTCTCTTCCTTTTACTCTATAATTGGATCATTTGCAGTTTATAGGAAGGATGAGAAACAAAAGGTATTGACAACGTGAGCATTCAAAATTATATGTCAAGCTCAGAAAAAAGGAGATGAAAAGAAAATCTGGATCCTCTTTCTTTGCATTCTGATTCCTGAACCTGCAGAGCTCATTAGTTTCCCGTGATCGGGGCTTTTTCTGTGTCTGTGGAAACCAGAAACCTACTTTTAAGAGGAGCTGTAGTCAGTTGACTCCAGTGATGAGAAACAGCGAGGTAAAAGCCTGTGGTAAGTGCTCAGCATTAAACTTCTCTTCTCTTCTCTTCTCTTCTCTTCTCTTCTCTTCTCTTCTCTTCTCTTCTCTTCTCTTCTCTTCTCTTCTCTTCTCTTCTCTTCTCTTCTCTCATTATCAGGCACAGATTTACATCCAGACCAAATGCTTTTCCTGCTGGCCCCTGAAAAACACAACCAGATATTCTCTGGAAGAAAACAAGACACATTTTTTATTGTGGATCCCTTCTACTCGCCAGCAGCTGTCCACCAGGGTGGCAAACACAAACCCCTTATTCCCAGAGCAGTGGGAGCTCCCTGCAAACCCCCAGCTGCAATTCCCAACTCCCAGCCTCATTTCCTGCTGCCACTCCTGCCAGGCTCCATCTCCAGAGCTGCTGGGGCTCCGGGAGCTGGGATGGAAGGCAGGGTCTGGAGCGTGGTGTGGCTGCATTCAGGACGCCCTGCCAGCGCCTGACCAAGGCTCAGACCAATTACTGCTGGCGTGAGCCCAAGCCATCCATCTCAGCAAATTTCCCTCCAGGGGCCACCCCATTAGTAGCAAATAACTAATTATTGCTGTCAGCTTTAATAAAAAAACATTAGTTGAAAGATATTTTCCCCCTCCCCAACTTTCCATCACTGTATAAATTACGGGAGACAAAACTAACTTCTAAATTGAGTAATTCCAGACATTTGTCAGACTCCAAGAAATGCTTTAATTAGCATTGGTTAATAAAGTGTTTAGGTAATTAGGAGAACATTTGTCCTGCCTGTGCAGATTTTTTTCCTCTTGCTTACGACAACTCAAAAAAAAATTAATTGGAGTCCAGGCTTCAGGAATTTCAAGGCTTTTTTTGGTGCTTTCTTGGTGAGACTGCTAATGATTCTAGGGGGAGTCGCCTCTAGTGATCGAGTTCTGGAATTCTTCCCTCCTCCTTCTGGCTGTTCTGTCTGACGTGGGGAGCAGGAGCTCTCCGGGGATGGATCAAACCCAGCCCAGCAGCTGAGTCCCTGCGGGGCGTCGGGCGGGACGCGCTCAGGGAGCTCCGGGAGCTCCTCTGTCTGCAGCTCGCGCGGCCGCGCCAGCCAGGGCGTCGTGCTGGCTCTGCTCCTGCCCGAGACGCGGGAGCTGAGCTGAGCTGCCAGCCCACAGAGCTGTCACCCTGCCAGAAACCGGCTTTGAAACCCCGGCCCCCACCCTGGTGCTGCCACTGACAGCTGCTGCCGTGGCAACGGTCCATGGCACTCCCTGCATCCCA
>VZRX01004646.1:19236-39020 GCA_013398075.1 Notiomystis cincta | reverse complement strand
CTTCCCCCCCTCCCCCCCCATTTTTTTTCTCTTTTTTAAAACCCAGCAGGATAAAACCCGGGCCTGGCTGCTATATTTAACTCAGACAAACACGTAACAAATCACTATTCTGCAGAAAGAAGGCACACCTCAGAGGCTGGATTTTTTTTCTCTCTCTCTCTTCAGACCTGGACGTAGAGACCACAACCCTCTAAATAATCCTCCAGAAATAAACCAATGAAACGTTCCCTCTGACAACAGACACAGCATTATACCTGCAGCTGGTAAATGTTTCCACAGTTCAACCACCTTTCCTTCTCGTTTCCAGTAAAAATTTGCTCCCAGGGGATGGAGGCAGCAGTTGGATTTTAATTACTTTTCTGCAATAACGTGGAATGGAGAGTTGCAATTTTATTATTTTTTAATGTTGCTGATGGATTCTCATTTTTCTTTTTCTGTTTTTGGAAGGGAAGGACAGAGGAGGGCTGGTGGTGAAGGCAGATGTCCTGTGCAGAACCATCCCTGGTGTCCCGCAATCCCTCGGTTTTTGCTATTCCCTGCAGTCCGGAATATTGGGAATTCAGTGAAGGGTTCAGGGAACATGGCAGCACTGCTGGCTCAGCCCCTCAGGCCAAGCTCCCAGTGCAGCTCTGGAGTTACAGCACCTTCCTCCCCTAGAACTCAAATTCCAGGAGCCAGGAAACTTGGGAATAATTCCCCCTGCATCCCTGGAAGTGCCAGGCTGGACAGGAGCACCCTGGTCCAGTGAAAGATGTCCCTGCCCATGGCAGGGGGTGGGATGGGGTGAAATTTAAAGTCCTTTCCCACCCAAACCATTCCATGACTCTGTGATTCCTTGATTTGAACAGGGATGTGGCACTGAGCTCCAAGGTCTCTTCCAACCCAAACCATTCCATGTTTCCATGTGGGGGCAGCTGCCCAGCCCTGAGGGAGTTTTGGGGTGGAACTGGCTGGTGCTGCAGCGAGGAATTCAATCTCTGAGGGAAAAGAACCATTGTGTGCCCTTGAACCCACCTGGATTTCATGGATGAAAATGCATCTCCATGGATTTCATGGATGAAAATGCAGGGGACACGACCAACGTTGGTTTTTCCTGACAGAAGGTCTTGTCCCAGCCCTGGTGCTGCTGCCTGAAGCCAACAGCACAAATCCTGATTTCCTGGGGGAAAGAAATCCCTGCAGTGTTGTACTGCCCTGCTATTTGGAGGTGTTTTGGGGATGAAACAACTTCAAAACCTCAAACTTGGGGAATTTCCTTAGAACCCTTTTTTCCCTCCTTGAACAGAGCTGGTTTTCTGCAGCTCCAGGTTGTCACTGCTGGATCGCCCGGCTGTGATTCCAAAGCTCCCTGGAAATACCACCTTAACTGCAGTATCTGTGAAGGACATCCCGCAGAGAGATTTCTTTTTCCTCAACCAGACTGATCTGGCTCTCACCCAGGCTCAGCCTTTTCCCTGGACTCCTTGGATTTTGCCCCCTTTTCCACGTGCCTGCATTCCCAGCCCTGCTTTGGGCTGCCCTCAGGAACCTCTCCCTGCACAGGCTGCTCTGGCCTTCATTCCAGAGCTTTTTCCTAAAAGAATTAGGGTTTGTATCATTTCACTCCCTCACTCCTGGCATATTGAGGGTTCTTTTGAGATATAATTCCTGTTATCAGCATTTACAGCCTCGTTTTATCCCTGCAACAGGATAAAATACATTAAAAACACCCTGCTGGCTTTGGGCAGGAGGATATTTATTTAAGCAAGCTGAGTTCCATATTTTGGTTGAATAATTACAACCTTTTTCTCTTGCATCCATTTACTGAACCCTATTATTTTCTCCCACTGAAGCCCAAAAAAGTATTTACACAGCTCAGTGCTCCTCAGGCTAAACATGGATGGGATCCTCAATCATGGGAATCAGTGCAAAAATCCTTGATTTTTCCTTTTCTCAATGATTTTTGAATCGAGACTAAATAGAGCAGGAAGGGCTGAGGGAAGCAGAGAGATGTTTCTTGTCCTTAATGTGCAGAAAGTTTGGATCTCTTCCTCAATGCAGGGGAAAGGACCATAAGTAGGAACATACTTTGGTTTGCAGTTTATTTTTCTCTGCTTTCCCTGCCCTAATTCAAACAAACCCAACCTTTTCTTTGATTGGTGCCGTTCCATCCAAGGATGGGATTTCTCTGGAATCTCCCTGCTGTTCCTGGTGGGCTGGATGTGGGTGGTTCCCAGAAACATCAGGAGATGCTGGAGGGATACCAAGTCCTGGGCCACTCATTTCTTCACCAGGCTTCTTAAACCAACAAAGCATCAGGGCTGAAAAGTGAAAATTTAATTATCTCTTCCTCTCTGAAGCTGCTGTTGAATCCTGAATTGTGAAACAGGGGGAGAAATCACACAATTAAATTAAAAAATGTGGGATATTAGTTTTGGAAGGAGGATCCCTTGATGTGGCTTGGAGGAAGCTGTGTGTGAACCCAGAGATATCCTGGCTTAATGTGGATTCCAGAACAGAATTATGACCATTTCATCCTTGCACTTGCTGGTAATTTTCCGTAGGTTCTGTCTGGTTCCATTTGGGAAAAGGAGGGAGATCCCTGACTTGAATTTCACCTGATGAACTAAAAACACTTCTGTTCCCATCCCTCTGTGGATCAGGATGGTGTTTAAATGAAATTATTTAAACTTTTGATTACCTTGATTACACCCTTCTGATTGTGCTGACGTCAAGAACCGTGTGCTGCTGCTGCTGCTAAAACTCTTAAATCTCTCCAAAATTGTAGAAGAACCTTACAGAAATAAAACTTTTCCCGTTTTTTTCCCCTTTTCAACTTTTCCTGGGTCATTCCTGAATCCCTTAACCAGGGATTAGAGATGCCCTCACCTTGTGCTCTCTGTGTTCTTCTGGAATAATAATCCCATATAAACACAATTATCTGCCACTGGTTTACATGAAGTCACTGATATCTATTCCTTTATGTGTTTTTAAAAAAATTTTCTGTAATATAAATCATTTACCAATGCACATTTTAGGTGACAGCATTGACAAAACCTCCAGAGGAGGCTGTAAAATGGATTCCAAAGCTGCAGCATGAAACATCAATTAAATATTTCAGTGTAACATTTTCCCTGCCTCTCATTAACACCCAGCCACAAGAAATTTCTGCCCAATTTCTGCCCAGTCCATAAATGATGTGTCAGGAGCTCCCCTGAGATGTGAGCAAGGACAGCAGGAAATTTGCATTCTTGGATTCTTTTTCTCTGATTCTTCTTTTCCTCTCTTTTCCCACCTGACTGAGCAACCTGGGCCACGGAATGTTCCCTGCCAGGGGATGAGATGGGCTTTAAGATCCCTACCAGCCCAAACCATCTCGGGATTTTGTGATTTTGGGTGTCCAGTCCATGGATCCAATCCCTTTCCAGGCGAAAAACACAAGAATTCAGATTGTCAGGGCCTCAGAGGGGTTGGGGAACTTCTCCCAGCAGCATTTTTTCCTTTTGTTCTTGTTCCTCTTGTTCCTAATCCCATAAGGATCAGAAACACTTATGGCTTTATTTCACAAAAATCAAATTGTTTCAGGGGGAGAGGGAAATGTTCATAATTAGGGCTTTTTTCCCTCTCCCATCACCAGCATTTCATGGAATTAGGGGTTGATTTGGGCTGGAAGGGACTTTAGGTATCATCTCATCCCACTCTTGCCATGGGCAGGGACACTTTCCATGATCCCAGGCTGCTCCAGCCTGGCCTTGGACACTTCCAGAGATGGAGCAGCTTCTCTGGGAATTCCATCCAGTCTCTCCCTCCCTCCCAGGGAGGATTTCTGCCCAATATCCCATCTCCCCCCTCCCTCTGGCAGTGGGAGTCCATCCCTGCCGTGTCCCACATTCCCCTTTCCCTCCGTGCACGCACTCCCACGTACCCATAAACAGAAATAAATACTGTGTTTGCCCAGCTCTTCAAAATGTTCTGCATCTGCTGCAAGAAGACACATTTCCCACCAGCTGGAGAGAAAACATTTTAATATGACATCAAATATTTGGCTTGTCGAGTGCAAGATGTAATTACATTCACTCTTACACTCGGCAGAGAAACCAGAATTAGGGGGGAAAAGGAATTTTTCAAAGGTGTTTTCATGTTTATCCTGGGAGGGGGAAAAAATGTGTGTGTGTGTGTGTGTGTGTGTGAGGAGGAACTTTCCCCGAATAGAAAGATCTGCTTCTTTTTACGAAGTAGATCAGAAATTCCTGCTGCCACAGGTCGAATGCTGTAATTACAAAGCAGCGCTTGCGAAGGGGTTTTTTCACCTCGTTAGCACGCCTCGGCTTGGTGGAGCGGCTTTTTCCTCGGGACTGAGAAACTTTTTTAGAGAAAACACCCAAAAATAGAGAAGGGAAGGTGCTGGCTGCTCTGTGATCCCTGGCAGACCCCTCCTCGTGGCTGGGGCTGTTCCCGAAGCGATTTAACCCCGTGCCAGTGTGGGGGATGAACCTTGCTGAGGACAGGCTGGGGCTCTTCCCCGGGAAAGCTGCACCTGGAACATTCAGGATGGATGCACAGGGACACAGGAGCTGCTGCAGTGCCCAGCCCGTGAAATGAGAGCTGACCACAGCAAAAAAAACCACTCTCAGGGAGCCCAGTTCTGAATAAAATTGGTAAAAATTGCCATTATTGGATTTTTTGGGAGCCCAGTCTCCAAAGCTGCTTAAACTCAAAGTTCAGTAAGACTAAACTCAAGTTTAGTCTGAGCAGCTGGGTGAGTTTTTGGTGCTGATAAAATTTCCAGTTTTCCAAAACTTAAGCCCAGGTTTAATCCCCTTCCTGGGAAAGCTTGAGACAGGTGAGAAGAAATAGAACAGAAAAAGCAGGAATTTGCCTTTCTGGGTTATTTCTTCCCTCCACAGCTCCTTCCCCCAGACCTCAACATTCCAGTTTGATCTCTGATATCGAGCAGCAACAGGAAAGGTTTTGATTTTCCAATAATTTTATTTTTGGTTCAAATTTTGCCACCTTAAAAGCTCCAACTTCATTCTTCATGTGACTTCCTTCAAAGTCAGGCAGATTTGGATCAGGACTCAGTTTGTCCCTGCAGACTCAGATGAATTTCAAACAAGCCTTGGAGATGTGTAACTCAATCTTTTGAAAAATGAATAATCTATTAATTTTTTTTTTAAACTGATTTCCTTTCATCTTAAATAAATGATTTGCCTTCCAGAATTACCTCATTATTTTTTGCATGTCTGATCTGCCCTGGTGGAAACTCCAGGGTTCCAAAAGAAAGGGAAATAAAGCCTGGGAATTGTCAGGGGTTTTTAACTTCTTTTGTTTGTTTTACAGGTAAACCCAGTTAAAGCCAGTCCTAAAACTGGACTAAATTCCCTCTGTACACACTCAATTAAAGTGTTGTTTTCTGACATTGTATAAAATTCAGAAATTTAGGGTGATTAGGCAGTGCCACTGATGGACAATTAACAGCTCCACTGCTGGAATTTCTTAATTGTCTAATTACAAAAGAACTTAATTGCTCCGTCCTGTCACTGCAGTGTGGATCTGGACTCCAAAGGCAGAGCTTCCAAGATTTCCTTGGGATGTGCCCTTTCCTCTGACCAGGGCAGTTTCTGCCACACAGAATAAAATTCAGCCTTGTAGGAACATCCTGGATCTGGGCTTTTTTTGGGATTGGGTTTTTGGTTTTCTTGGGTTTGGTTTGGGTTTTTTGAGGGGATTTGTTTTTGGTTTTGTTTTATTTTGTGGTTTTGGTTTGGTTTGATTTTGGGGTGAGGAGATTTTTGTTGTTCTTTGTTTGTTTGGTGGTTGTTGTTGTCAGACCACGATGAGGTGGAAGATTTTGGTCCTGCCGTCATTGCTGGTGCTAAAATCAGCCCCAGACTTGTTTTATTTTGTTTTTCTCTGTTTATCTTTTGGGGTTTTGTTTGTTTCTGTCTGTCTGGAAGCTCCAGCACTGCCATTCCTTGCCATTCCTTGCTAAAGTCACTCCCAACTTCCAATTTCTCCTCTTTGTTTTCTTTGCATCCCAGTGCTTTTAGGAATGAGCCAAATTCCCAGAAAAGTCACCCAAACCTGGTCCCTGGTCCCCCTGAGCTGGCCCAGCCCAGGGACCTTGGGCTCAGAGTCTGCCCAGGTTTAATTTTAAACCAGAGCTGTCTGAGACAGCCTTGGAAACACCAAAATCCCACGGAGGACTCGCTTCCAAACCCTGCAGAAATAATTGCAGCTCCTTGCAAACACTACAAAGTGGTTTCCAAAGGGAATCTGTGTGGTTGGAGATGAGACACTCTATAATCAAGCAATGATTCAATGAAACTTGACCTCAGCCTAATATACTTTGTCAACCTTTTTTGTTTTCAAACCGTGCCCGTGGCTCTTTTTGTTGCTGTCCAAAACACCAAAATACCCCTGGAGGGCGGTGGCCCCTGACAGGTCCGTGGCACTGAGGGAAGCCTGGCCCGGTTTTCCTGTGGATTCCCATTCCTTGGGATTTATTTCATGTCACTCCCAGCTTGGGAGGAACCACAGTTGTGTTGGGAGAGGGAATTTCCTCTCCTGGCTGGGAAGGCTGCAGGATTTCACAGCCTGGGGTCTGTAAGGAGGCCAAGGGGTTGGGCTGAGCCAACATCCACGGGCTGAGATGGGGCTTAAAGGAGATCAGAGGGGAAGAATCCATTGAAAAAGCCACTTTTCCCATTTTTATCTGCATTTGGCTTTAATAAATTGGTTTTCTCCCATTTTTATCTGCATTTTGGCTTTAATAAATTGGGTTTGTGCCCTCCTCCAGTGGGCTGGAAAGCTTCTTTTAGGGGATATTTCATTCCCTTTGTGTGCCCTGGCAGCTTGAGTGGCCTCACCTGTGCTGGATTTAATCTCTCTGCTCTGGTTCAAATGAGAAATCAAAAATCTGCTGCTGATTTCAACAACCTTCATCCACCTCATGCTGAATTTTATTGTGATGTATTCAAGCCTTGAGATTCTGCTTGGCAAATGACAGAAATCCACTTTGAATTTTCTGCTGGGAACTTTTTCTCCCCCAAGTTTCAAATCATCCACTGCCTTTCTAGTCCCCCCCCCCTTTAATTTCTCAACTTTTGTGATGCTCTACATCCCCTAACTCTGCTTTCAGAACATTCAATATCCCAAGATTTTTAAATCTCTATTATGCCCAGCCAAAATCTTATCAGTTCAAAAAAAACCCAAAAAACCCAACCCCTCTCAACAAGAAGGGACAACAAAATATTTAGGTTTTCAGGGCAAAATGCAAATATTTTTTTTGTAATGCTTTGATGTTCACCAATTCCAGATTAGAAATTCAGGAAGGTTTGGTGATTCTCCTTTAATTGTGCCCTGATGAAAAATGTCCATTTTTCAGCTCTTTTTTTCAATGATGAGAGAAACTCATCTCTTTCTTGAGGAGAGAAAATCAGGCCTCTTACCTTGGGACATTGATAAATTCACTTAGACAGAAAGTGTTCGACCTTTAGAGATGACTGAAATTAAAACAGCTCTGTCTGTTCACATTTTCTCTCTTGATTCATTCATAGATAAATTTACTTTAAACTCTTCTTAGTTTTCCCCCTTCCCCCCAGGCTTTGCAAGGCTTCACTCATTCATTTTTAAAAACATTTATTCAGAGAAGCCAGGCTCTCTCTTCACTCTGAGCTGGCCTTTTGCTCATTTTCTCACTTGGTAATTTCTGCAGTCACAACGTGAGGAACATTTTTATAACAAAACCATTTCGTTCCCCAAATCTCCATCTGCCTTCCCAGGCTCTCCAGATTTTCCTTCTCCCCTTGAGATAAAATGTTCATTTCTTTTCTTTCGGAGCTCCTGTTCTCGTGTCCCTCTTGGGAATGATTTCCTTCTCCATTGTTGTATTCCTCACCTGATCCAGTCTCTCCAGAGGTTCTGCACTTGTGGGGCTCTCCCTCTCCCTCCTCTGTCTCCAAGTTGTCCCCATCTTCTCCAACCCTCCCAACAATTCCTGAACTTCTGTGGGACTTTTACGCAACATTTTAGATGGGAATTTTTCATTTTTAAAACATATAACGAGTTCCATCTGCATAACTCTACAAATTTCTTTAATTTTCATGTGTCTCAAGTTGAGATGTATCCAGACCCCTGAAAAATCTCCAGCTTTGGATTTCCAGGGCTGATAACACCTGCAGGCCAAAAGTCTTTGCTTGCTTTTTGCTTTCTCCTTATTTAACTTCTCTGACTTTTTCTTCCATGCTCCTATTAAGATTCAAAGCACATTGAGCCCAAAATCACTCCAGAAACATCACCTTGAGTTTTGGGTAACCTTCACTCTGCCAAATCCCGCACTTCTCCTTCACTTTGAGTCAAAGGATGGAGAAAATGCTCATTACAACTGATCATCCCACCCTCAATGACCATTTGGGGGTGAATACCAACAAAACCTGTCTTGTTCCTTGAGGAATTGCACAGAGGAACCCAAATAAATTGCAATATTTATTCCCTGGAGTGCATCAGCACAGTCCCTTCTGCTCTATTTGTGATTTTTTGGAGGTGCTTTTCAGGATGGGCAAAGCTTTAGCTGGGTCAAAGGTTCCACGGGCTCCTCACAATCCCAGTTTTGCCTGGATAACCTACCTAGAATTGTAATTTACTGCACAGATGGGTTTGTGCTCTGCACCCCAGCAAGGTGGAGAGTGCAGGCAGGGGTTCCACGGGCTGAGGGGCTCCCGTGGGCTTTCCAATACTGGCAGAAAATGCAAATTATTTTCCGTACTGAGACACGTCTGAGGGAGACACTGACAGAGGTGAGAGGATTTGGGTTGATCCCACTCAGATCCAGCAGGATGCCATTCCTAAATCTCCTGCCCTTTCCTCGAGGCCTTTGGCCAATGCTCCTCAGGCCTGATGCTCTGACTTTTCCCCCTGCTGGGGGTGTAATTTGGAGCTGGAGAGCCCTGAAACCATTTAACTGGTGGAAGTAAATTGCTTGGAGCACTGTGAAAATATCACTGAGACTGTGTGGTTTTTAGAGTCCTTTTCACTGCTCCTGAATTATTTCCAGCTGCTTCCAGACTCTCCTTGTTGCCTTGCAATAGGAAATGTGCAGCTCCTGCCCCAGTCAGGTGCTGGCTGTGGGCTTGGAGATAAGAAAAGAGCTCCCAAAGCTCTGCTGTGAGTTGTTATTAGCTGTATCCCTTGAGTTAATTGTCATTTGGTGTTGGGAAATGGCTTTCCTTGGGTTGATTTGGGGTTTGTTTCAGAATTCCTGAGCATCAGAGAGCAGGGTGAGGCTTTTTCCTGCTCTGGAGGTTTCCAGGTGGCTCCGATGCTTCTCCCACACAACACAGAGAGTTGTGCTGAAGCCTCCCCTGGACCAGGCAGCTGAGTTTGGGGCTGAGGCCAATTCCAGAGCTCTCTGAGACAGAGCTGGGGATGCTCCATCCCCTCAGGAAGCTGCTGCTGCCCCAAACACGTCCTGGCTGCTGACAAAGCTCAACGTGGAGCCATGAAAAAGAATAAAGTTCCCTCTGCTGACAGAGGCCCAACTTTGCCTCAGCTGCCACGAGCCAAACCCAGGGAGGATTTAGGCTCTGCCTCAGAGTATTTTAAGCTTAGAACAGACTTTGTTTTGATGTATTTTCATGATAACCTGGAGGGGAAAAACGCGATGAGCTGAGGGTGTGAAGTGAGCAGGGTTAAATCATTTTGCTGGATGTCATCTCACCCTTTTCCCCCATCCAAAACTTCTACGTGTGAACTTATTTCCAGAAAACTCCTGTCAGTTAAAGTCTAATGAGAATTCATGAGCTCCCCTTTACTGTTGCTGTATTGCCTCCAAAAATAGATTGTTTTTAACTTTTATGAGAGGCTTGTCCTAGCTGAAAACGAAATGCCAATGATAATAGGAAAAGGCCTGTTAATTGATTTTAAATACTGGTGGTCTTGAGTGGTGCCAGAATTAATGACAATGATCATATATTTCTGCAGCCCTTTTTGTCCCAGAGCTCCTTACAGAACAACTTCCAAATTATTCCAAGAGAAGAGCAGCCAGACTTTGGGTAAAATATGGCAGCTGTGCAACAGCACTTCAGGATGGTTTTCCAATTGAAACAGCAGCAGGAATATTGGGAGAAGGGATTACTGAAGCTGGAATTCCTCCAGATTCCTCGGATTTACACACTTTTACAATATTTTCTGGATTTCCAACCACAGATAACCATCTGCAGTGCCTGTGCTGCTCTGCAGTGTCAAAAATAGCGTGCCCAGGGTGATATTTTAGCCAGCAGAGCCTGCAGGGTATTAATAGATGCTGCAAGGCTCTGCTCTCCCCAAACCACTAAGGACAGGTTTGCAGCTTCAGGGGTTTTAAAGTGGTTGGAGTCCTCAGGACTTGTTTGTACCATGGGAATTTTCAAACAGCCCTCCAGGATGGGCTTGGTCATCTCTTCCA
Organism: Notiomystis cincta; assembly: GCA_013398075.1. Taxonomy (NCBI): domain Eukaryota; kingdom Metazoa; phylum Chordata; class Aves; order Passeriformes; family Notiomystidae; genus Notiomystis; species Notiomystis cincta. Next base: position 28,597 of record VZRX01004646.1, on the reverse strand, counting down.
TCCCCTCCATAAAATAAGAAAGAAAAGATTGGCGGAGTTGTTGTTTGCTCCAGGATTTCTCAATATTTCCTATGGGAATAATATCCAGGGGATACAAGCTCCTGGGTGAGTGGTGTTTGTAGGGATGCACAGAGGGGACTCAGCTCCTTTTTCCTGCTCCTGTTTTCCTGCTCTGGATTTGTGCCCTTCATGGATGTCCCTGCCCTCCTCTGCACTGCTGGTGAGGCTGAGAATTCCAGATTTCTGGTCTCCCAAAGGCTGATTTTTCCTGATCTAACAGAGGAAAGCTTTGCTTTTCCTCTCTGCTGGTGATGGAGTTGGATCTCAGCAGTGTGGAGTCACTTCCCATCCTCACACTGTGGCCTCGAGGTGCCCTGTGTGGGTTTGAGGAGCCCTGGTGGGGTTTGAATTACTAAGGGTTGATCCCCTCATTCTGCTCCTGCAGAGCACCAACCCCACAACGACCCTTTAACTCCAGTCACACCAGCACTGGGTGGCTCAAACCTGCTCATACCCCACATTTGCAAAATATGACTTTCATTCAATCCATCCTTTTTTTATTTTTTTTTTGCTGAATTATCCTTATTGGATGGGAAAAACTCCCAGCACTCTCCACTGAATAACACAACACTGGTGTACAGCAGGGGAAAAGCTGTGGGATCCCACCAGAGCAGGCTTTTAACTGGTGCAAAAAGGCAGAATTCCCTTGGCTTTTCTGCTCAGAGTCCCCAGTTATTGATTCTGGCTACACAATTCCCCACACCTCTGGCAAGGATTAGAAGGAAAGTGCCAGTGAGCCAGAGGCAGAGGCAGGATCTTCCAAAGGGGCTGAGCCTCCTCCTGCCCTGCTGTTTGTTTGGACAGCCCCTTATCTCCCTGAACAACTCTGCCAGGCCCTCACCCCCACCCAGGGCAGCTGTGACCTCACCGATGGCCACTCTGCTTCCTGAGGATTTTAACCCCTCTCAGAACCACTTATAAATTCACTTTATAAGGCTTTGGGGTACCCCAAAAACTCCTGGGGTGACCTGATTTTCTCTTAGTAGAAGAAAAATGGAGTTTTCCCTGCCTTGTTGATGCTCACTGAACAAATATGAGCAGCCAAATGAATCTGTCTGTGCTGGGACCAAATAAAAATGGTAAATTCTCCAGCTTCTTTCTAAGAACCCCTGGCACAGGAATATCCAGAATGGGTGTGACTGGAATATCCAGGGTGGGTGCAAATGGAATATCCAATGTTGGTGTGACTGGAGTATCCAGTATTGGTGTAACTGGAATATCCAGTATCGGGGTAACTGGAATATCCAGTGTGGATGTAACTGGAATATCCAGCATTTGTGTAACTGGGATATCCAGTGTTCCTGCAACTGGAATATTCAGTGTTGGTGTGACTGGAATATCCAGTGTGAGTGTAACTGGAAAATCCAGTGTGAGTGTAACTGCAAAATCCAATGTTGGGGTAACTGGAATATCCAGTGTTCCTGCAATTTGAATATCCATTATTGGTGCAACTGGAATATCCAGTGTTGGTGTGAGTGGCTCCAGCTGGGAGTCATTATTTCCATGTGGAAAACCATGGAGAGCTCTCCTGGGGAGTTGTACAAAATGTCATGGCAGGGGTAAAATTAACCCTTGCCACTGTTTTATGGGAAATTTCCAGTTGTTGCCAAGCTTGGCTGGGAAATGATTCCAAGGTTTTTGAAAATGCCACTTTGGCCACCCGTGACTTTCCCAGGGTGGCAAAGGAAAATGTGGAAGCTGTTGCTGAGTCTGTTCTCCTGCATCCCTGAAAAGGAAAGGAAAGCTGAAAGGGAAAACCAGTCCCTGCTCAGGATTTAACAGGGTTGGTGGGGAGGAAAAGGCTGGGAATGGGAAAGGCTCCCTTGCACAGACCAGGGAGGGATGGGGGCAAAGTCACACTGAAACCTCGATGCAAAAATTGAATTTAAACCTTCAACTCCTGCTTCTTTTCTAGAATTAAACACAAGATAAGAGATTGAAATGTGCTGAGGAATTGGGTTGGTAATTCCCACATCTAAACAAAGAAATGAGACTGGTTTAATTTTGCTTTAATGTGGGCTTTGATCCATAGACCTGAATGAGAAATTCTGAAATAAATGTAGTTGGTGAACCTGGATTATTCCTTTTTAGGTGCTAAGGAATGCTAAACCTTCTTTAAAATTCAGGCTGCAAGAAGTCCCATCCTTTAAAAGCTCCAACCTTCTTCCATGTGTTGGGCCTGAAGGATTGCACTGTAAATTAGGGATCCTCAGTGGGAGGGATAAAACTGGGCACAAAACTCAAGATTTAAGTGAATTTTCTCAGTTTCTACTGAGCTTTCTCGTGAATCACAAACAAAAGTCTCTGCTGGAGTAGGAGTTTATTTGTGTACAACTCTTATTGAAACAGCTCTCCTTGCAAAACCAAGCCAACAGCTCTCAGCACCCCAAAAGCAGCATTTTTGAGTTCTCCCTGTGAATAAAGGTGAAGAATGGCCCCAGCAGGGCTCCAGGAGCACTCACGGGCACACCGGGCTGATCCCCTCGGCCGGCCCAGCCAGGGAGCTGAAATATCCACAAGGAAATGTAACTCAGAGGCAGAAACAAGGCTTGTTAAAAGCGTGGTTGTGTTTGGGTCTTGTTTTCAGCCCTGCAGACACCCCCGGCCACCCCCTGGCCGGGCCTGCAGCTTCGCTGTCATTAATAAAGCCAAAAGCGAGAGGTGGGGCCACATGTGGTGTCAATACACTTTAATTAAGTGTAATAATTCCCCTTTTCCTGAGGTGGACGTGCTAAGACAGATTTCTCGGCGGAGATTTATGCCTGGCCGAGGGTTTCGGGGCTGTCCCCGTGCGCTGTGCGGAGCATCAGTGCCCTCTTTGGGAACGCCGGGATCCTGCAGGACGCGGCTCCGAGCGCTTCCACACGTCCGCTGTCCGAGGGTTTTCTAGTGTTGCTCCCCCTGGAGCAAAGACCCTTCTCAGTTTGAGCTCCTTCACGTTAAAAAACAAACAAACAAACAAACAAACAAACCCCAAAAGTAGGAAAGCTTTAGCTGGGCTTCAGTGACTCTCTGAGAATCCATAATTGGATCAATAATTAAAGTGTGAGACCGTCCTGGGTGAGTTTCAAGGCCTTTTGTCAGGCTGGGATGTGCTGGGGTGGAGGGAAATCATGGTCAGAGCTTTCACCTGAGCTCACTTTCCTTTGCCACCTCCTGTGAGCAGAGCCACGAGCAGGGAACCCACCTGGCTGCAACTGCTTTGGTCAAATTTGGGTGGAAAATCTGGAATGGTCACATCCTGCTGGTTTTAATGGGATAGAAACCCTTCTGAAATCCCTGTGAAGATGAGTAGAATTTGAAGCATGGAATATGTCCTGAAATCACGAGGTAAAGGCAGATTTTGGCTGTCCAGGTAGGATTTAAAACATGGAATATGCCTGAAATCACCAACTAAGGGACAGACTTTGGATATTGAGGTAGGATTTAAAGCAGGGAATATGCCCTGAAATCACCAGGTAAAGGCAGATTTTGGCTGTCCAGGTAGGATTTAAAACATGGAATATGCCTGAAATCGCCAGGTGAGGGACAGGCTTTGGCTATCGAGGTAGAATTTAATATGCCCTGAAATCACCAGGGAAAGACAGATTTTGGCTATCTAGGTAGAATTTAAAACATGGGATATGCCCTGAAATCACCAGGGAAAGGCAGATTTTGGCTATCTAGATAGAATTTAAAACATGGGATATGCCCTGAAATCACCAGGGAAAGGCAGATTTTGGCTCTCCAGGTTTAGGTATTTCAAGGATGGTCACAGGAAGATTTATCTCTGCTTGAGATGACGATTTAAATAATTGTAACCTGGTTTTGGCAAGCTCGATTCTAAAATATGAGTGTGAGACAATGTGCTAGGAGGTTTTTTAGTGCAAATTTAGGGGGTTTATAGGAGTGCAAAGTTGCCCAAAGTTTCTCTTCGGCGTTTCAGAGTCAGAGGGAGAGGCTGGAGGTGATGGAGCTCCTCGGGAGGGAGGCACCGAGCGCCGCTAAGCCGAGCTTTCCGGAGAAAGGGAAAGGCTGAGCGGCAGGGAGGGGATTCAAAGCTGATCAGGAGCCGATAGCAACGCACAAAGCTCCGGATTAAAGGCACCAGTGCTGCCTGGAGGTCACTTTTCATCCTGGAGGATAATTCCTGCCTGCCGCGGGCTTGGAAACGCCAGCTCGCCCCCAACATCTGCTTTAGCCATCGCTTCCAAAAACAAACCAATATTCCCCCAGCGCTGGTGGTACAACAACACAACCCCCTCGGCTCCCTCCTGGTCGGGGGAAGTTCCCTGCCGGGCTGGAAACCCTGCCCGGGTGCCTGGGCTGGGCTCCCCCGGCCCGCGCAGGGCTCGCTCGCTGGCACCAGGAATGCTCGGGAAGGATCCCCCGGGAATGGGGATGGATCCTGCTGCGGCCTGAGAGCTCCGGGGAAGTCCCGAGCAGGCAGACGAGGGGTCAGGGCAGGAACAGATCCTGCAGGAGGTTTTTCTTGGTGCTCAGCGTGCATCAGAAAAGCAGGGGCTGACTTCAGCCAGCTCTGGCTGCGAGCATCCTGAGGAATCCGCTGGATGCTGGGTTTAACCCCAAATTCAGCCCGCTGGATCCACGTGCAGCAGAGCCCTGACACAAAGCGCTGCTTCCAGGCTGGATCCGCGCTCTTGTCTCCGTGCAAATCAGAGCTGAGCTGCCGAAACCTCCGGCTGCAGGAGCAGCCCGACTCCCTGCGCTGGAATTTCAGCCCGGTTCTAATTCCGGCATCACCAGGAGCAGAGAAATCTGATAAAGAACTGGGAAAGTGCTGCTGGGAAAGGGCACCTGTGTCAGGTGATAAGGGGAGAAAAGGCAACCAACCAGACGGGGCTGCTCCGACAGTGGTGCTAAAAGAGGACAGGATTTATCCAATATCTGCAGATCTGACAGACAAGGATTGCCAGGTCTGCGGAGGAGTGGGAGATTTCTGCAGCGATAAATGTGGGCCATGCCAGACCCTGCCCGGGCTCCTTGGCAGTGCAGCTCTCAGGGAGCTGGAGAGGACAATGCAAAGTTAAAAATCCTGGAGAAAATGGCTTTGGCAAACGAGATTTTCACTGAGAAAGGCAGCCCCAGATCCAGGGTGGGAAAAGAATGAAAAAGCTCTGAAAAACCTGTTGCCAGCCCAGGATAAACTGCAGCTCCTGCTGATGGGTTCCAAAATTCAGAGTATCAACTCTTGTTTTTGCCTTGCTGTTTAGAAGAAACCCAGTGTTTGTTGCCCCCCATGCCCAGCATGTATCTCACCAACCAGGTATAATTTCCTTCCAAAAGACTTTCAAACACTTGAGATTTTAAACTACTTTTTCTTCATTGCATTGATCTAAATATCACATAAACTGCCAAAAACATTGATGCCTTGTAAGAAAAACAGTGAGCTCAGGTTGGAGTTTGAACATTGCCTGGTGCAGCAGATTTCTTCTTTCATTTCCAACCCTTTGCTGAAGTTCCATGCCAATTCAGGAAAGCTGTGTCTGCATCCAAACCTTACCAGGCACGCTTGAGAGTTTGTTCTGCTGTCCAAAAGATTATTCCTGAGCCTGATCCAACCCAACACACTCGAACCCAAACATCCCAGTTCAGGTGGAATCCCAGCTTGCCCCGGTGTGGAGTGGAGAAGAGGTGCTGGCAATTTGCAAACCTTGCTACAATTTAAGCTCACTCCTCCTGTGTTTCATATTTTAACCATTCTATGGCTCTTTTCCAAAATCCTGAACCACACCCTGAGGTTCTCCTGAGTGCCAGGGGAGCTGGGGGTGCTTGGCCCTGGCTGTCCTGGGGGGCTGAGCTCGGTCTCTGAGCCTCACCATAGGTCTGAGCTACTCTTTATTGCTTCTTTACTTAGATTATTTCTAAATAAATCGAAACTCCCACGCCAGGAGTTTGCACAGCCTTTGACATTGTGTCCCCCCCCCTAAAAAAACTCTTCACAAGCAGTCAGGGTGCCGTGATCACACCACAACAAAAATCACCAAGGATGACATCTCCTTGGCACCTCTGCTTCAGTCTGAGGAGATTCTCTGAGCCCTGGGTTATCACAGCTCCGTGCAGCAGCTTTGTTTCATTACAACAGCAGAGTGTTCAAATTGCCTTCCCAAAATCACCCCCAAATACCTGCACTCTCAAGGACAGGCCCTTGAAAGAGAAAGCAATAATCAAGAGGAAGCCAGCCAGCTATGGCTCAGATTTTATAATGTTTCCCTGCTGTTATTTTCACCACAGGCTATTTTATATTCCCCACCTCCTCTTTTTTTTTCCCCTCCACCAGGTTGCTCTTTAAGGTCACATCTGTTCAGGGCTCATAATGATTTTTATGACAACTTCACAGAGGAGGGAAGCACTGGGATGCAGAGGGAGCTGAAGTGAGACAGGTATGTGTCAGGGGCACCTCTCTCCATCCTGAGACCTTTGCTCAGGTCCAGCTCAGATAATTTACTGACCAAGAAAAGCCTGACCTAAGATCTGGGTGTAAAATCCCACAGAAACATGGATGGCAGGGCAAAATATTTATCTGCAAACTGCCATAACTTTGCCTTCCATTGCAAATCAGCCACCTTGAAGGTGGAGAAGGTGAAGCAAGGAAAAGTGAAAATATTTTACAAAGAATTCATAGGTTTTTAACAAAAAAAAGAGAGGCTCTGGGGAAGGTTGTTAGCAAGCTCTGCTGTGCATTGTTTAACATCTCCAGCTCTGTGTGTGTTTTTGGAGGAGAAGGGGGCTGCTTTTCTCTTTCTTGGTATTGTTTTGGTGTTGGAAACTCCTTCTGCCTCATCAAGACCTGTCTGACAAACCTGAAGAGCCTTTTCCAGCTGCCTCAGCCACCAAAGCACGAGGTGGCTGCTCTGTGCCATCGTCGTGGGGCTGCATGAGCAGCAGAATTATAAAAACAGCAACAGGAATTTGGGTCTGGGTCTTGTGCAAGGACACAAATCTCCTTTCCTAGTGCTCAGTGCATTGCTCTGTGCTGCCTTTGATCCAAATATTAACTGATCCACTCCAAGAACAATTGGTTATTGTCGGATTTGGGAATTTTGATGGCTTTTTTGATCACGTTGGATTTTCTTCATTATCAAACCCTTTGCAGGCTCCTGGTGAGCAGAGCCCTGCTGAGATTAAAGCTCTGGACTGGGAACAATGGGATATATCCATGGAATTGTTACCTTTCCATGAGGAGGATGATTGTATCCCACACTTGGTGTTGTCCATGGAATGGTGAACGCTGGAATGCTGGAACTCCTGTGTTCTGTGTTCTGTGACATCTCTGAGCACAGGGCAATGCATCCTTGAAGTATCCCCAGGGTAATTAGGCATTAAATTAATATTTTTATGTGTGCTGGAAACATCTCTCCTTTTAGGAACACTGGGGAAATTTAACAGAGCACAAAGACAACTACCAAAAAAAAAAAAAACCCCAAAAAACAAACTGCAGAAAACCAAAATAAAAACATGGAAAACTCCATGGAAACAGTGCTGTGAAATTTTGGTTCTTAAAGGCGAAATCTGAAAAATGGGGGAAACTTTTAGCAGGGCCTAAGGAAAGGAGGAATGGTTTTAAACCAAATTGGGATAGATTTAGACTGGATAGAAGGAAGAATATTTCAACTCAGGGCTGGTAAAATCCAGGCACAGGTTGCCCAGAGAGGCTGTCCCATCCCTGGGAGTGCTCAAGGTCAGGGCGGGTGGAGCTCTGAGCACCCCAGTCTAGTGGAAGATGTTCTTGGGGTTGGACTAGATGGCCTTTAAAGGTCACTTCGACCTGAAATGCTCCATGAATCCATGAAAATTCTACTGCAGGAGATCTTTTCCCAGTGTCCTTCCATCTCATTTTGGGTGCGCTTTTGTCTTGGGGCTCTGAAGGACCTTTCCCATCTATTCTGAGTGGAACAATGCTGCCTGTGGCTCCATCAGCTTCCCAAACCCAGCCTGGCTCTGCTTTTCTGTGCCTTTTCCTTTTCCTACCCCACATGATTCCCACAGAAATTGCTACCAAACCATAAATCTACCGTTCCACATCCATTTTGTACCAAGGCAAACAACGTCACGAAGAGCAAAGCGAGAGATTTCCAGGTTATTCCTGTCCTGGGCAATGTGGAGAAGATCAAATTGTAGAAGTGCTGCAAGAAATTCTGGCAGCTGACTTTTGGGAGCTGCACTGGGAGCTCCATCAGTCATGTTCAGCCTCCTGTGGGTGCATTTTTCAATTGATATCCCTTAAATAACCTTAATTACGTGTACGTTCAAGTGCCTCATCCAGCAGGGAAAATTGAGGAAGACACTTATTAAAAAGAGGCACCAGCACATGTGGTATTATTTTTACAGCCATCCCGTGTGTTGATATAAAGTATTACATTTGAGTCAAACCTCATTTGGGTGAGCAGTTGAAGTGAAAGCCGAGCTGCTCCGCGTCGTGGCCGCCCAATTAGCGCGGTGATTAGCCCGGGCTAATATCAACAGAGCCAGGCCTGGGGCAATGTGACAGTTACATCACCACAGGCTCCTGGCCACTTCCTGAGGGTTCCTGCCTCCAGCCCCCGAGAGCTGCAGCCTCCGAAGGATCCCTGAGGAAAAGGCAAAATTGCGTTGCAGGAAAAGCCAGCGAACGTCGTCTCGCGGAGGCTGAAAATTTGTGCTGATGTTTTCCCCCTCCCCAATTTTTCCAATTTTTTTCCCCCAATTTTACAACTTTTCCCCCTGATATTCCAACGTTTTCCCCAATTTTACACGTTTCCCCCCCCCAATTTTCCAATGTTTTCCCCGCACGTCTGATCTGTCGTTCTCAGCTTCTGCAGCTTCTGCAAAATGCCATAAATCTGCCTTCCACTGAAAATCAGCCGCCTTGAAGGTGGAGAAGCCGAAGCAAGGAAAAGTAAAAAATATTTTACAAATAATTCATGGATTTTTAACAAAAAATAGGCTTTTTTTGATGACAAATTGTTTGTTTTCGCAGGGGTTTTGCTCGACCTTGAATGCGAGGTATTGCTCGAGCTGCTGAGAAGTGGTTTGTGCTGGTGAGATGTTTGCAGAGCAGCCTTGAAGGTGCTCAGGGATAAAAAAAACCTAACCCCCAAAAAAGCAGCTGTTTAAATTCCCAGTCATTAGCAGAACACGCTTGTTGCTTCCGTGGATGGTTTACAAATAAATAAGTTCTTTTCAGAATCCCCGTCCCTGTTGATCATCTGTGGTTTGTGACTTCTCTTCCCTTTTCCCTCTCAAGTATTGCCAGGAAACCAAAGCTGGCTCTGTCTTTATCTACCCCTGGACAAGAAAGTTTATTTTCTTTAGTTTTTTT
>VZRX01004646.1:0-18957 GCA_013398075.1 Notiomystis cincta | reverse complement strand
AAAAAAAAACCTAACCCCCAAAAAAGCAGCTGTTTAAATTCCCAGTCATTAGCAGAACACGCTTGTTGCTTCCGTGGATGGTTTACAAATAAATAAGTTCTTTTCAGAATCCCCGTCCCTGTTGATCATCTGTGGTTTGTGACTTCTCTTCCCTTTTCCCTCTCAAGTATTGCCAGGAAACCAAAGCTGGCTCTGTCTTTATCTACCCCTGGACAAGAAAGTTTATTTTCTTTAGTTTTTTTTATGCTCTGCTGTAAATTGATATTAGTTTTGAATATTTTCACCCTCTCTTTCCATCCTGTTTTGAACTTTTTTCTGCAGCCTCCATGGCTGCCCTTCCAATGGGCTTATAAATCCAAGTTTTTTGGTTTAAAAAGAGGAAGAGGAAAGGATAGTGATTTAGATGTTTTTAAACACAGCTAGAAAAGTCTGATTTCAGATAATTTGGAGTGTCTGCTTTGGAAAAAATAGGGATTTTGAAGGGAACTCCAGCTGGATATCTGAAAGGGTTATTTTCGTATCTATATTTGACTCAGTTAATAAAGAAAAATTCAAATATATATATGAGAGAGTTGTATATATATATATATATATATTTGAAAGGATTCCAGATGGACATTTATGGAAATTTAACACAGGGGAAGATTGTAGCCCATAATAATTTGATCCAAATCATTCAGTGTTCTGGACAATTTTTTCTGATTTTCTCTTTGCAAATTATCCTTGAAAGCAGAGTTGGTTTTAAGAGGAATTGGTCACTGTCCTGTCCCAGGAATAAAATCCTGGGAAATGTGGGAATGGATTCCTAATGAGCAATTCCTGTGATCTCAGCAGGTTTTGGTGGAACATTCAGTCACACCCCTATGGATTTCCAAAACCTGGATGATGATGGGCACATCCAAACCCAGGATGGCCCAGCCCTGACCCCAGGGCCAAATTTGGCACTGGCAAAAATCAACCACGATGAGCCATAAATGTGTTTTGGAATAACTCTGGCACCAGGATTGAGGATCTCCTCCAGATTACCATTAATGCTGCTATCTGGAATTTATTCCATGTTTTTTCCTTTCCAGGTTCCCTACCCAGATCTATCTTGGAGTCTGTAATTATTCACTCTAGAAACATCTTGTTTACACTATTTTGTTTTAACTCAAATTTCTTTTGTAATTAACTAATTTAATCCTAATTTTTTTGTGATTCTTTTCCACAAAACAGACCTGGATCCGATCAACTTCCTTTTACAGTTATTTCATTTTCATTTTTACCTTTGGGATGCAGAGTGAAGTCAGAAAGACATTGAACTGTAGACTCAGAAAAGCCTGAGTTGATGAATTTTCTGCACTCAGAGAATGAGTACAGGTACAAATGCAAACAAAGCCAATTGATTTTAATGATTTGAAATTTGTATATATAACTGAGAAATTGAATTTAATAATTTGCATTTTCTACATATGTTTTAGTCAGTGTTTTTATGGACTTCTGTCCGTATCACTGACAGAGGAAACTTTCCTCTTTCCCCCAGGTACAAACACCCTTTTTTAACATAAAATATATTTCATTTATTAATAAATTCTTCTTTTTCTCCACCCCCAAAGGCCTCCTCTGCGGGACGTCCTTTGGTGAGACAGGAAGCCACGAACCCAACCTGGATTCATGGTACGGAACGGCAGAAATCACTTGAGATCCACCAAATAATTTTGTTTACAGACTTGCTGAGTGTGTTTTATTGCCAGGCATCATTCCCCATTATCTTGGAAATGCCCAGGAGTGGAGATTTTCCCCCTCCCTGCCCCGAGCTGACATTGACTGAAACCCTTCCATGAGGGGAGCTCATAACGAGCGGAATGAGGTTGTTGCTCTCCATTCAAACACATCCCCCTTCATTTCCTCTAATTTTATGCAATGTAAATAAATCCTCCGTGGGGCTGGGAGGCTACTGGAAAGCTTGGAATGCCGCTCATGTGTTCTAAATAAGGCACTCCCAAAAAAAGCAATGCCTGGAGGCTGAGGAAGGGAATTGTCAGTGGTGGAGGAGAAAGGTCGAGGGGTGCAAGTGGGCTTTTTCCTGGAGTCGTCCGAGGGGATAAACAGCAGGGGAAGAAATGCTCTGCTAAAATAAAACAAAGCAGAAGGAGGAAGAGAATCGATGGCTCTGCTGGGGGGTTGGCAGGTCTGGCTAAACCCAGAAACTGGGGGGCTCTACTTAACAAGAGAGGGGCTTTTCTCTGGTGCAACTCCTGCTTTTCCCCTTCCTGCTGCCCTCTGAGAGCACCAAACTGTGGCCTGAAGAGATTTGTGGCCCACACCCAGTTGGGGATGGATGAAAATGGAGCTGGGGCTGCTTTTGCAGTATCAAACTCGATCCTTTCACTCCAAAATTGTTCTAAAACCTCCATACAAACAAGAATAGGCAGTTTAAAGAGTTTTACTTGCAACCACAGTAAAAATCCAAAGATGTTTTCATTCACCAAAACACCAAAGATGTTTTCATTCAATCTGATGCCTTTTGAGTCCAAAATTCAGCCCTTGGAGTTTCCCTTTGTCCATAGAACTGCTCCAGACATTCAGAGTTGGAGGCATGGAATATGTGGCAATTTTCCTCAGTTATAATCTGGTCTCCAGTTGAAGGATAAGAGTAAATACAGCCCTAGAAATTGGAGGGAAGTTACTCACAGGAATATTTCTCCCACCCCAAATAAGCCCTCCCCTCATCCACTCACACTGGCAAAATTAAGCTCCAAAAGATTAAAAGCATTTAAAGATGTCAAACAAAAGGTTTAACCCAGCAGAACGGTGTCTCTTGTCTATTCCCAAATTGTTTAATGTGAGGCACAGCCTGCCTTTAATTTTAGTTTTTTTGGCCGGCTGCAAGAATTTTAAAGAGATCCTAATGATCCCTAAATCACAGATAACTGAAGCTCTAAACCCCCAGCTCTGGTCTCCTCATAATGTCATCCCTTGCCAGCTCTCTGTCGGGAGTGATTTTCAGTCAATTTGATCTTCAATAAATAACAGCCTGGGTAAACAGGTGAACTCACAGCAGAATAATCCTCCCAGTCCTGCCCCAACCCTCCCAGCCCCAGGGCCAGCAGGAGGGACACTTATGGGATTGGCAGCCCCTCCAACGGGGTCCACTGCACTTTTTCAAGGGCTTAAATAGCCCTCAAGTGTGATTTTATCCTCTGAAACATCCTAAAATATGACCACATCCTAAATGCATTAAAGATTGTTCCAGGGCCCCTGTGGTTAAATGGAAGAACCAATATCCTCGAGTAGCTCTACAAATAGGAAAAGAAAACGACATCAAATGTATGTGCTGGTGAAGAAAGGGATGGGGATATTTTACTTGGGTTTGAGGGAAGAATGGGGGGTGTCTTGCCAATATTCAAGTTAATTTCTTGCTGTGGTTTGGGGCAAAAAAAAAGGGATAATGAGGACTGATCAAAATGAGCCAGAAAGGACCATGCAACGCCTTAATTCCTGAGACTCCTGAGGAACAAGGCAGACAGATAAACAGGCAGGCTCCTGCTTCCCTGAAGGCTGCTCTTTGTCAAATTTACACCAAGACTTCTATCTGATGAGAACTGAAATTGTCCTTAAATTTCCCCTGGCTGCAGATTCCACCCTGAGGAACATTTGCCGTGATTTCCTTGGAGTATCCTACTGAAATAACTCATTTTTCCCTAATAGCTCTGCTAACTCGAGGTCCATCCTGTAGCACACTGGAACTGCAGAGCAGTTCTCGTGGAGAGAAAAGATTAATAGAAGGAGTTGATGCTTTCAGACAGGTTCAGTTGACTTAAAATCAGATACAGAGAGAAGCTTTTATAGACTCATTCTTTTCTCCAGATATTCCTTTAGTGTAAATACATTTCACCTCGTTTTCAACTTAATGTCATTGCGTTCCACTTAATGTCATTGCATTTGACATGAAGAGCTGTTTCTAATTAGGGGTTTATGAAACTAATCAGCCCAGCCAGGTAAAATCCAGTCCAAAGGAACAAACTGGGCCTGTCTGTCTGGAGGACTCGCTGGACTCTCGGCGATGTCAAACCCTATAGGATGTCAAACCCTCCCGAGCAGCTGAGTGAAACCAGATGTGCTCAGAGCTTGCCCAGCGCTCCCTTCCACGTGGATGGAGCAGGTGTTTGGTGATTATCAGAGCTCAGGCTGGGAAATCTGGCCTGGTTTTGCCTTCCAGACAACGTGCCTGACGAAGAAATTGAGGCTGGTTCCCACTCAGCGCTCGAGGGCTGGAGGTCTCACTTCACTTGCCTTCCCACCTCATATTCCTTTCAGGACTTTTCCCCCTTTTTTTGGGCTGAGGCCCAGCAATTTGCTGAGCAAGGCATCCAACCCAGCAGTGGGACACAGTCCAGTGCAGTGGGTGGCTGCATAGTACTGGGGAGAAATTCGAACTGGCCTAGTTAATATAAGATTCCTAAAGCCAGTTATAAAATCATTCTTTTTTATGTATTAAAATTCCTTCCTTAATTTTGTCAGAAAATCTGAAATTTGCTCCTAAGTTTGATTTTGCTGGTCAAATATTTGGTTTATTAAGTTCTTTTTGATCCGCCCTCTAATTGCCATTCCTGAGCTGTGCAGCACATCTGAACTCCCTGGAATCCTTTTTGGGCAGGGAACCAGAAGATTTGACATCCACTGGAAAAAGAAATTCATAATTTCTTGAGTTTATCCTGGGCTGGAATTGTTCAGCAGGAGAAAATCACAAAGTTAACAAAGGTGAAATAACTGTAACAGTTATAATTCATCCCTGAATCATGAACTCTGTTTTAGACCACAGTTCTTTGAAAGATTTTGTAAAAGTTTAACTGACTTCAACTCTTTCTGGGAGCTTATTTGCAGGGTATTTGCTGTATTTAATACTGAAATACATCTGACAGAGTGGTTACTGAGGCAAAATATGGTGCTGGATATCAAATACATGACAGAAAATTATTATACAGCATAATTCAAACTCGATTGGCAAAAGAATAAATCGATTTCTTTACATAGATTTGCTCTTTTAAACCTGAGGCATTGATTTTCCCATCGGTTCCATTGGATCTTCCCTTAAAAATGAAATTAGAGGTGATAACTCTGTAGTAAAAATAATCAGAATTTAGAAATCTCATTAAAACTTTCTCACCACCGAGAGGTGGCCTTTCCATGAAAAAAAAGTCTCTTTTTTGCTCTTATTTTACAGCATGGTGTCTTCTTTTCTGACTTAAAAAAGCGACTGTTCTGCAAACAGAGAACTCTTGCCCTTTTCTGCCAAAGGAAACCATTCTGCTCTGATTTTACATCCCCTGAATTAATCCCAGATTAATTCACCCCAAGATGCCACAGTTTGCTGGAGCTGTCAGAGAAAAGGAAGAGGAAAAGGAGCACTCAGAGCACGTTTGGGTCAGAGCAGAGCACCCTCCCCATGTGCCTTCCCTCTCCTCCCTGTATTGGTTATCACAGTCCCTGGATCCTGCTCCCACAGCTCCTGTGGCTGTTCTGTGGCCAGGGAATGGATTTCAATACTAGAATAGGTAGAACAGGCTGGAAACTCGAGCTGGATGCCAGGATTTATCTCCTTGCACAGCTGCTGAGATGTCAGGGAGGTCTGGAGCTTGGGGAGGGGGAGTTCACTGTTGGCTGTTGAAAACAGAAGAAACATGGATTAAAAAGTCACTTTTTCTTGATTTTATGAATCCCTTCTCTTAAAGAGGGAGTTTGTTACAACTGCCAGCACTGCCACAGATAAGAGAATAATCATTTGTTAACAGATATTCTACCATGTTAAAAATAATTGGGGTGGTTTGGGTTTTTTCTTTATGATTCCAGTAATACCTTTGCTCCCTGTTGTTCTCCAGCCTTGCTCCTTCCAGGAAAATGTAACACAATCATCCCATGTTTCTTAATTCCTTGCCATAGCAATGAGCCCTGAGTCAGGCTCCTGCTGTGCCCTTCAGATGATGGTTAGCACTGTCAGCTTTGCTTTCTGCATAACTTTGACTCAAACCCCTGGGCTCCAGCTCGAGACAGTCCCCCGGCCATTTGGAATACAACAAAACCCCAAATACTGAACAATCCCTTAAATATCCTGAGTTTTTCTCAGGGCTCCTCATTTCTGCTGTTGCAGCATCAGGTTGTAACTCATTCCCTGCAGCTTCTGACCCGTGTGAGGAGAAGGGATGAGATTTTCCACCCTTGGGAGGCACAGAACCCAGTGCTGACCGGGCAGCTCCTTGGTTACTGGGAGCTAAATCCCTGTTGTTCCCCAGCTCTGGGTGCTGCCCCAGTGGGTGCTGTGCCCTGGCACCCTCAGGAGCAGAGAATGCTCGTGGCCAGGGCACAGGAGACTCCATGTCTGGCACAGGAATAGCTCCTGGGGAACCCAAAGGGGGCAGGTGGAGCTCAGCTCCCACCAAAGAGGTTCCTCCTGCACCTTCTCCCTCAGTTTTGGAATATCTTTGGAGCTCTGCACCTCGGCTGATTTTTTGTCGAGAACAAAAATCTCTCCTATGGGCTCTTCATCCCCAAAAAAAGAGATTTATGCTCCTTTTCACAGCTCAGGACACCCCCCACCCACTCCCCCTCCACTGAGGAAATATCCATGCTGTGGATGGGAAGTGCTGAAAATCCTGCTGGAATGACCAAAGGAGAAACCATTTTTTAGGCAAAGCCCAGCTTTTGCTAACAGAGATACAGGGGCATCATCAGAGCTGCTCCTGAAGCTGAGAGTTTCATTTTCCTCCTCGTGGGCAGGGTTCATGTTGGCTTTCAGCTCGTTCAAAAATAGTTCCACTGCTTTGCTGGAAGTAGGGAGAAAAATGTAATTTAAAAATGCAATTTAAAAATGTTACAGCGGCTCTCTCCCCTCAGGCATTGCCGATATTTGCCCCTCAAATGAAAGTTTAGGAGGATTCAGAGGAAATGAAACATTCAGGAGATTTAGCCAAAGGTCTCCCTTCTCCTAAGTCATAAATCCTGGCCGTGGAAGGATCTCCCAGCCAAATTTGCCCAATTTCTTCATTTGGAGCTACTGGATCCCACTCTATATTTGACAGGTTCCTCTGCTAGCAGCTAGAACTCCACATATCCTGGTGATCCATCTAAAAACTGCCTTTTTTTCTTTGGTTTGTTTTCTTTTTTTAAGAGACTGCCTGAAAATTCCTTCGCTGCCAATCCGGATTTCCAGCAGCTCTTTGATTTGCTGCCGTGCTGCTCATTCCTCTCCTCAATGGCTTCACATGCTCGTGATTTTCTTCCTGCTGCAATAATCTGCTCATCTGACTGATGGGAGACTTCCAAACCCCTGCACTGAGGCTTCCTCCTTCCCTTCCAACAGACTTCAACAATCTCCTCTCTTTTTTCAGTTTTTTTCTTTCTTTTTTTCCCTTCTTTTTTTCTCTTTTCCTTACATCATGCTCGTGGCTCACATCCTTTCCCTCCTGATTCATTATGTAACCATGAATCTCTCTTCAAACACGGCACATCTGGGGATGGAAGGAGAAGGGGGTAATGGCTCTAACAGATGGCAGGATTATTTTGGTATTATCATTGCAGCTTCCTTCTCCTTCTCCCGCTTCCCTTTTGGCACTGCAGATGACAGGGACTGCCTGAGGGAAAAGTTTCTTTCCAGCTCTCTCCAGAGGATTAAAAGGAGGCTTTTTCCAGCGGGTAAAATGGAGAGGCCACAACTGAGGGCGTGTTTGAGGCGCAGAAAATATCGAGCAATGTTGTAATTTTTGGTGTTGATATCCTGGAATTCCCTGCCCTGTTGATATCCAGGAATTCCCTGCCCTGTGCTCCCTAGGGGTGAGGAAAAGAGGTGTCCCAGTGCCATCAGCACCATCTGGAGCCACCACCACGGAGCCAAGTCCACCAGGATCAGGTCCAGGGAAACATCGTTTAATAAATAAGGGCAAGCTGAGAGGGAAAACCCCCTAACCCCGAGCTCCTGGAGTATTTGGGGGTTGAATTCTGCCCTGTAAGAACAGGAACACCCCAGGTGTTCCCTATGGATTCCTCTGTGCCAAACCCATGGAAAATTGTCTGCATCCATCCTGAGGACAGCTCAGATTTGGGGTCACAGCAAATAAACTTTGCTGCCCAAGGAATTCTCACTGCTGACATCCAAGAATTTTTCTGCTGGTGGGATCTGAGATCCAGCTCCTTAACCCAGCTGTCAACTCATCCCCCAAACCTGGGTGTGAGCCTGCTGTCCAAAGGCCCTGGAGATTATTTGGCAATCAGAGATCCCATCCAGCAGCCCTGGAGGAGAAAGGAAAAGGGGTAAATTCAGCATTTCCACCCTGGCCTTGCAGGGATCGGTCTGTGCTCCAATTAATGCTGTTAGGGATGGTGCAGAGTTCTTGACACCCACCAGGATGGCAGAATGGTGTCTGGCAGATTGGCAGGCAGGAAATCCTGCTCTCCAGCAGCATTAATTAGCCTCAAGATTAATAACTCAAAATCAAGAAGCTCTTTTTCCCTATTTTTGTCTGATAAATTGGCAGGAATCTTGTTTGGAAATTACAAAAATGCAGAAGAAGCACTAAATGCACCTTGTTCCTCCCTCTTCTCTTTTCTCACTGGTACCTTTTTTATTTATCATGGACATTTGCCACAAAACCAGTGGTTACTCCCCCTCAAGGTCCTGTCTTCTCCTCCCATCATGCTTGATCCCACTGCAGGGATGAGTATTTGGAATTTATGAGGCTGGAATCATTTTGGGAAGAGCCCAGAGCGTGTCATCCACCCAAGTTCCAGGTGAGGGAGGAAGGAGGCTGTGGATGAGCACCTTCTCCTCCTTCCCCACACTCACAGGGAAGCCAAGGAGATTGAGGCCCTGAGTATCCCTGAAATCTGTGTCTCCATCCCCTTTTTTCCCACAAAAACAAGGACTGTGTGCCACAAGACATAAAGCTGAGTGAATAATTCATACAGAAATTCACATTAAAGGAGCTGTCTGAGTTCCTGTTCATGAATTACCATCAGCAGATGCTGATTCCCTAAACGTGCTCATTTCTAGACAGGATTCATTTGATAATTCCTGCAAATTCCTTGGCTTTCTCCTTGTTTGGAACTCCAGTTCCTGATAACATCTAACATTAAAAATTCAACTAGCTTGACTTCGTGCAGAAATGGTGACTTCTGTTTGGAAATTTCCAGTCTCCAGGAAGAATATTGAATAAGTATGGACCCAAATTTTCAGGGAAATGATAGAATGAACGATTTCCTGTCTCATTTCCATCCATGAGATGTTTCAATGCCCTTCCCAAATCCCTTTGAGCTATTATTGGAAGGGACATTCCATTCCATTCCATTCCATTCCATTCCATTCCATTCCATTCCAGCAAACCAAATGCCAAAGTGGATTAAAACAAAAGCTCCATCATAAATTTCGATCCTCTTCAAAATAAACAAATTTAAAAGACCTATCAAAAGGCCCCCAAATCTATTTAAACAAACTCCCACAGAATGCCCATAAACTCAACAGCTGGGTGGAAACTATTCCCATCTTTCAGGTGGGTTCCAGGGTTTATCCAAGAGGGAGGAGATCCTGCCAGCCTCTATTAAAAAACTCCAAATAAAATTATTGCATTTCTTTATTTCAGATTTCAGTTTTTGAAACAGAACAAGACTTGCCTGAAACAGCTACAAATGGTTTATGGTGAGGTGGTTAATTAGGGGTTGTAACAACAGGACTTTTGGCCTGTTTGAGATCACAGAACTTGACCCACCAGGACTTTTTGGCCTCACTGGATAATTAATTTGCCACATGGCTTAGAAAACAACAAGCAGGGCTGCTCCTTTCCCTGCAGATCATGGTTTAGGGAGTCTCAGTGAAGTTCTTTCAGGATGGGCAGCTAAAGGTTGACAAAAGAGCAAATTTGAGTGCAAAACGATTCCAAAACGAAACCTCAAATTGTCCCTGGCATTCCCTACAGGCAGCATTGCCTTCCTTGCAAAGCCTCATAAATAGGAGTGCAGCAAAGAAAGAGGCTGATAAATGAGCCAGAGATCCACGAGGAGAAAGGCAGCCAGAGCCCAAGCCCTCCAAGACATATGTCTTTATTTACCCAAACATAAATCAAACCCAACAGGAACTCGTGCGAGTAAATCGGATCCCGTTTGTATGTTTTTCCTGACACATAAATCTGGCTGGAGTGGAATGGCATGAAAAATAGAGGAACCAAACTCCCACAGGGACTAATCCTTCACTGATCTGGACTGATCACTTACCCTGCTGGGCTGGGCTCTGGTGCTCTGGGGAGTCCTGGGATCGCTGGCGGCAGTGGGCTGTGTGTTCGAGGGGTTTCTGCTGGAGGCCCACTGGGTTGGATGTGGGCTGTGTGTGCTACTGTGCACCCAGCCTTTTGGGATGTTATTTCCTACTTGTGTTTTGCCTCTTCCAAGGCTCTGAAGGAAAAGCCAGCAGCTGTTGGGGTGTCAAACGGTGAAACCCAGCAGAGGGGATCCAAGGAGAGCGAAGCCAACGTGCAGATTAATCACCAAACGAGGCCAAGGAACCTGGAGGGTCAAGTTCCATGACCTCAACAGAAAAATAAACCTGGTGGGCCTGTGCATGGATATCCTGTGCTGCTGTCCAGCAATGACCCAGCCATGCTCCAAGAGCTGGGAGAGCATCCCTCAGGATGGGACAGGAGTGGCTTCAGTCTCCCGGGTTGCCAATTCCACCATTTCCCACCATTCCAGCTGATGGAATTGCCCCAGAGAGCTGAGGTGAAATGCTGAGGTGGATCAGTTCTTTGGGAACAGTGCAGGAGTTTCCCCTGTGCTGCATCTCCATGAAATATTAACCATGGAATGTTTCGTAGCCAGATCCATGAGACATTTCCAGGAGGAAAAAAATCCCTCTTTCTTAGCCCCATTTTGCTGTCCAAGCTGCTGAGACTGCAAATTTCACCATCCTAGAACTTGAAGAGACCTTGGGTGAATCCAGCCTCACTCTCAGGAATGTTATCTTTTCAATTTTGGCAAACACAGGGTATTTTCATAGAGATTCCTCTTGCTCGTGCTAAAATGGAGAAAGATGGAACATGAGAGAGGGTTTTGCTCCTCTGGCTGACAAAGTCTGCTTTGAATAAAAAATATGAAGAAAAAATATGGATCATGCAAAATATTATTAATGATCAAATCCATGGTTTTCACTAAGCCAGAACATTACTCAAGGTCGTATCCCCTGAAATCCTCCTTTGACTGATGGAGTGGTTTCTCCCAGTTTAAATGCAGTCACAATATTATCCCTAATGGCAACTGGCAACATGGATGTTTTTGCAGTTGGTGCTGGGAAAGCATTCCCAAGAGTGGCAGATTGCTTTCCACCATGGAAAAACAAATTCCACCCGCACTGCCATCAGCCCCAGCTCCACTCACCTTTTCCAAACAGGACATTCAGGAGGAAATCCTGGTGATGTTAAAGCTGCTTGTGCTGAAAGCCTGGCTACCTTAATTGGTCCTGTCCCCTTGATAGATGGCATTTTCTAGCTCAGGGTTTTCCTGCGCTGAGCATCCATTCATTCTGTCCCCAGCTCGGCCTTCTCATGCTGTATCAAACCTCTTAAACCTCTCCTGGGGGCATGGAAAAGCAGGGAGTAGATCCATGGAAAGTCACAAGGGGTTCCCTGGGGTGTTTTAAGGAGCACCTGAACAGCCTGGAAGGGGCTGCGAGTGGAGAACAGATTTAAAACCGGGAGCAGAGAGTTGGCAGAGTTACCTGGAACGATGACACACATTAAATCTGTTGGTGATAATGTCCCATAAATAGCCTGAGCTCAGCTGTAGCTCCTGCAGAGCAGCAGAGGAGTTGGGATTTGCCTTGGGTGAGGAAAGAAAAGCTGCAGAGACAAGGGAGGGAAGGAGGAGACAAAATCCACGGTGTGGTTTGAGCCCTGCCACTGCTGAGTCCCTGACTGAGCTCCTCTCAGGGCTGGGTGAGAGTTTTGATGGCTGAGCAAAGGAGCCACCTGAAGAGCAAACCTTACATTATTTCTAGGTTTGAGTGGTGCCCACGTGTGGTTGCAATGCAACATCCAGGGATTTATGGCCAAGGTTGGGTTTGCCACCCACACCCGGCTGGCAACTTGAGCAGAGACAAATTCTTCAAGTGCACCTCATTGCTGCACAAGGTGAGTCTGCCACAGCTTTTTAACTTGTGATCTAATCCTTCTGGGAATAAAAAAAACCCTCAGCAACAAGAAAATCCCTCTCCAAAAGCAGGTGATGTGGGGAACAGGACCTTCTGAAGGGATGGGGCTATGTTGTATTTCCTGACACTGTGATGGGCTCTCCTCCCTCTCCTGTCACCCTTTGGGAGCAAAGTGGGACCAAGGACTGATGTTTTCCTTCCCCCTGCTGCAGTTCTGAGCCTGGATTTGCCAGCCATGGAAAACACAGAAAATCCAACACTGATACTTCATTCTCAGCACTCCCTTTGTTTCGAGCCTCTGGGCCTAAGATGCAGCCCTTATTTTGAGGATGTGCATCTGGAAAAGTCAGAATGGCATCCATGAAACCTTTGGTTTTAAGGATATATTGGACAGTTTATTGTGAGCCTGCTCCTGGGCAGCTGTGAGTGTGCCACAGAATGCCACAGAGCCATGGCCAGGCCGATTTAAGGACATAAAATCTCTCCTGAGGTTAAGCTGACACCTTCACAGAGCCCGTGGGTTGGAGCTGAGCCCAAACCTGCTCATCCCGTGCTGATCAAACACTCTCTGCCTCTGAGACTCGTCCTGTTCTTAAACATCCATCTTTTCACCCTAAAAATTGTTTGTGGGATCATTCATATCCCAGGATTTAGACACTTCCAATTCTGCCACCAGTCATCCTGGGCTCCTGTTTTCCTGAAGGGAGGGAAATCCCTCTGGAGAGGGATTCATCCCATGGTAAAATCAGTGTCTGAGAAGGGAGAATGGATGGATCCTGGGAAGAGAAATCCTTCTGGAGAGGGATTCATCCCATGGTAAAATCAGTGTCTGAGAAGGGAGAGTGGATGGATCCTGGGAGGGGATTGTTCCTCTGGATCTCCAACCCAATTATGGCACAGGAGCTCAGCTTCTCCACGTCCCAGGGTCCAGCTCCCCTCCAGGTGTCTGCTGCACACCCACCCAACCTGCTGGTGCTGCTCTCCAGGAGAAGTGGGCACCTGTCAGGAGAGAAATATGGAAAATAACTCAAATTCACCCACAGGGGGAAGGACTTTTCATATTTCCCTGTCTGCTTATCTCTGTTACCTCCGATAAATTAGGTCAACCAGGGAATGTGGCCCATGTGCTAAAATCATCAGGGGATGATGTCATGGCCAAAATGAGTCCTCTTTGAGGAGTTTAAAAGGTAATTGAAAGGTTATTTTTTTTAGAAGTTCACTTCATTTTTTTTTCTAATGGGAAGTAAATGAGATTCAGGTCATATTCAGGCAAGCTCAGGGTGAAGTCATAGGGTGAAGAGAGGGAAGATGGAGTTGAAGATTAATTTGATTAGGATTTCTTAAGATAATATTTGATTTTATGAGGGGTTTAAAAGCAGCAAGGGCCATTTACTGAATGTGAGCTGTTCATCAATTTTTTTTCAGGCTGCACAGAAAGGTGCAGAGCTTTGCTGGGAGTTAGATGGTCACAAGTGGAGAAAAATTAACATCAGTTACAATAAGAATCTGGAAACTGTTAACAGAAAAATTGGATTTGATTAAAGGCAGAGTGGAAGATTCTCTGATTTCCCCATGAATTCCCAATTTTTGTAACACACAAGCTGCAAACTTTTATCTTGGGTGAACACTGCAAGTTTTAATTCTATTGCAACAAATAAATTGAAAAATCCAGGGGAAGAAAACAATTCCTTGTCATACTCCTGGCTTCCAGAAAAAACTATTGAAGGCAGAGATTTATCTCTTGTTGCTCACAAATAAACTTAAAACTTTCAAACAAGAAATATTGTGGCTTCAAAGGATAGAATCCTGGCATGAATAGACACCAATTCCTTCAAGAATAACATCCAAGGAAGAAGAGAAAGTTCCAGCACCCGACCCCGGACTAAGGGTGCTGGACATTGGAAACCTCCTTGTGCAAAAGGGAATTCTGGAATACAGAAACTCACCTGGGTTATTAGAGAATAATTGTTTAGATTCTGAGGACACAAAATTCTGCAGGCTGTGCTAGCTCTGGGCAATCCATCAGCATCACCTAAATTTAAGGATGAAGATAAAAAGGAAGGGAAAAAAAAAACCCTTTATTTTTCTGTTTGCAGTTCCTCAGTGTATCCCCAAGGGTGGCAGGGCTATTAAATACCCATCACAGCAGCCCTGCAAGCCAGGAGTGTGTTTGTGCAGGAATTTGGAGAGTCACAACAACTGCCCTGGAGTCTGGCAGGGAGTGCTGGGTGCCTGGAGTGGGGATTTTCTCCGTGATGCTCTTTACTTTCGAGTGGTGACAAGGGATTAAGAGCTGGGCAGGAACCTGCAGGAACAAGAACTGATCCTGGCTCTGAGGACAATTTGTGCCTCTTGCAACCTTCAAGGGCTTTCTTGAGACAACAAAAGCAAACAAGGATTTTCCAGAGGGATAAATAAGGAAAATTTGGAGGGGAAGAGAAACTAAGTGAACTTCCCCAGATTAGGTTGGTTTCTTTCCCCTACAGAGAATCCTGAACCAAGGTGATGCCCACACCAGAAAGGCTGAGGGGATTTAAACCCAGTGGTTTTTCTCCTCTTGTTCACTTATTGTGACCCCCACCCTGCTGGATGTGCTGACAAGGCCATGCCCCCCAGCCTGGGCTCATCCCTGTTGTCTCCCAGCAGGAATATTCCTGGTGCAGGGCACTTGGAGTGCAGATCAGAGCCAGCTCCTGCTCACTGCTGCTCTCCCCGGGCTTTGGCCTCCAGCCCAGCCCAGACGTCACTCCAGAGTCACACAGACGTTATTTTCCTTCTTCTCTTCCAGGAGCTTTCCTTGCCCTGCCACCTTATCAAAGGCTCAGTATTTAACCAGCTCAAGCTTGATCCAGCTTGTTTGGGAAGCCTTGGCCCCAACCCATCCCTGCAGGCAGCTCAGCAGCAGAGCTGGGGAGCTGCAAACCCCAGGCTGGGGCTGGGATCTCTCCCAGCAGCACTGGATCCCGAGAGCTGATGTGTCCAGAGCTCCTGGACACCCTCTGGAATGCTGAGATCTCTCCCAGCAGCACTGGATCCCGAGAGCTGATGTGTCCAGAGCTCCTGGACACCCTCTGGAATGCTGGGATCTCCTCTAGCAGCACTGGATCCCAAGAGCTGATGTGTCCAGAGCTCCTGGACACCCTCTGGAATGCTGGGATTCACCTCAAACTCTCCATGCCACAGCCCCACCACACTCACAGGGGAGGATTTATTCCCAATATCCCACCCAGGCCTAATCCCTGCCAGTTTGAAGCCATTCTCCTTGTCCTGGCACTGCATGTCCTTACAAAGTCTCTCTTCCCATTTTTCTTTCAGGCTCCCTTCAGGCCCTGGAAATCCACAACTGAGTCACCCCAAACCTTTCTCTTCTCCAGGCTGAATTTTTTGCTGTTTGAATTCTTAGATGGATTTGGATCCCCCATCCTCTGCTACTGGCACATCTCATCACTCTGAATAACAATGCCATTATTAAGGAAATGTTTCTTTTTTGAAGGGGGACAGGGATATAATCTGTGAAAAGAAGAAAATTCCATCTCCCCAGCCAGGAGTTTAATTCCTAAAGAACCAATTTCTGTCCATTCTCCCTCTCCCAGAGCACTGAGGAGCACCCGAATGTGGAGAGAACAGCACTTTCCTCTCAGTAGCAGGGAAGAAAAATCACCTAACATTTAATTTATAACATATTTTTCTTCAATCTGTGATGGTCCAAGTAGGCTTGGTCCTAATTTCACTTAGGGCTGGGAAGGGAGTTCAGGAAAACAGCTGGACCTCTCCAGATTAAACATGGGTGGAAATCTGTGTAATGAACTGGGTTGGCCCTGGGATCATTTTGCTCATCCTCGCTTCTGTGAAAATATTTGCAGTGTGACTTCGGGGCCAAGCGAGCGCTGCCTGTGTTTGTCAGGGACCACGAGGAATGTCTGGGGGAGAACGTTGGAAACGGCTCCCAGTGATGTGGATCAGTGGCTGCCTGTGTCAGTTCAGCCTGCCCATAATTAAATACCAGCAGCAATTAGCAAGCAACAAGCAGAAAGTGAACTTAGATAAAAAGTGCCTTTAGAGAGAGATCAGCTGCCAGCAGGATTTATAACATGGGGAAAGTGCAAATCATCCCCAGGGCTTTCAGCTCTTCTCCTCCACCTCCAAAGCCCTGCAAAGCTCCAGGGCCTCCCAGGATTTCTCCTGCAGGAGCCTGTGGTGGAAAACGGGACAGATCAGCTCAGAACTTCTGCTTGAGCAGCCTGAATCCCATTTTTGGGTGCTCGGGAAGCCCAAAATCTGTTTGATGACTGCTATCACTGAGAGAATCCCTGGAGCACCTGCCCAAGGAATTGGGATGCTCAGGGGCTCTTTCCCACCTGTGGATTTGGCTCCCAGGAGGGATGCAGGCAGCACAGAAGGATTTATTGTCGTGCCAGGCCAACGCTGTTCTTGCTGCTGCTCTTGTTCTTTGAGGGCAGAAATGTAGGGACATGGGAAATCAAAGCTGCAAAAAACATGAAAGGAAAAGGGAAAGGGAAGGGAAAAGGGAAGGGGAAGGGAGAGAGAAGAGAAGAGAAGAGAAGAGAAGAGAAGAGAAGAGAAGAGAAGAGAAGAGAANGAAAAGAAAAGAAAAGAAAAGAAAAGAAAAGAAAAGAAAAGAAAAGAAAAGGATTGGAATCCACGATTTGTAAACCAGCACAATGAGAGACAGAAATGAAGGGGCCTGGAGTTTTGTAAGATTGTCTGAATTCACTGGGGGAGCAACACAAGAAGCGAAGCTCTGTGGCTCTGGACACGATATTCCCTCTGCTTTTGATGTCTGTCCCGGTGCCTGGTGTGTGGATTTGTCCGGCTGAAAGCACTGCGGGCTTGGCAACGGGATTCTTTTATCTGCAAGCCAGGTAGGGCACAGGCAAGTGCCCAAATCTGCCGCGTTCTGCTGCCAAGGCTTTCACTTTCCAGCCCAGGGCACCGCGGGCAGAGGGGCCAGGGAGCTCGGCCTTTGTGTCTGTTCTGCTCCGCGGCACGGACAGACAAAGGTGCCGGTGATGGGTGAGGATTACGGGAAAGGCTGAGCCTTTGTTTGCTGCAGAAGGAGCCAGGAGATCCAAGGAAGGGCATCAGAGCAGCCCAGGCTGGGAAATCAGAGTGGAGGCAGCGTCTGGAGAGGGATTTGTGCTGGCTCCTCACCCCAGACACACACCTGGGGCAGGAAAACAGCTGAAATCAAAACTAAAGGCTCTCCCTGCATCTTTAGTGGGACAGCAGAGCAATTCCCCATCTTCTGAGCTGTCCTCCCAGCTGGGTGGGATGTGAGGGAAGGGGAAAGGGGAAAGGGGAAAGGGGAAAGGGGAAAGGGGAAAGGGGAAAGATCCTCCCACTGCCCCCCAATGCAGGGCTCGTCCCTGGTTTTAGCTGGGTAGCACCAGGGAAGGCACCTCCCGCCCCCGGTGAGGATTTGTGTCCCAGGAAGGCACAGCCAGGCAGGATCCAGCTCTGTGCCTGCTCCCAAGCCCAGGATGAGGGCCAGCTCCAGGCTGAGCACGGATGTAAAGCTGAGCCTGGCCTCTTAACCCCACGCTGCTGGGGTTGAAGACATACTCCAGCACGTCTGTGGGGCAGGAGGGAGGTGAAACTCTGTTCCTTTCCTTTCCTTTCAGGCCAGCGTTCCAGCTTATCTAATTCCCATTCAGACTTCAACATTCCTGTTGTCTGCAAGCTAAAATTCAATAGCTGAAGATATTGTGTGCTACAGCCATTGAAACCCAAGCCTGGCTTTCCCTGTTACTCTCCGACGAGGCTGATTAAATACAGTGAAGCCAGATTTGGGATGCAGGGGGACATATTCCAGCTCTGCTGGCAAGGAACGTCTTGGATTTACTCCTGGGACACCGAGAGTCCCCCTCTGACAGGGGATACCCAGAGCCCCTAAACCCCTGCCATGCAGCACCAGTGTGTGGTCAGGAGGAGTTTGCATTGCTGGATAGCACATTTCAGCCGCCTTTCTCACCCTGCACACAGCCAAGGGTTTGCTGGTGAAAGAGGAGCCACAGACTCTTTATTTTCTGGGGAAACAGCAAAGCTCAGCTATCAATCAACCCCCCAAATCTCCGTTTAAAATCTGCTTTTCCCTCTGCTCCTCCAATGTGTTGCTTCTCTCATGGGCACCCCCAGATAAAAGGGCTGATCTCAGAAAGAAAGGAGCGCCTTCAAACGTGAAATATTCCCTTCATTTGTGGCCCACACGGATTTTGGGACTGCCTGCTGTGCCACAAACCTTTGGCTGGAGCCCTTTCCAGCAGCCCACCCAGTGCCCCACTCTCCTGGGGACAGGCAGGAGCTCACACCATCCCTTATAGCACCTGTCCATCCCCTCTTTTCCACAGACCTCCCACCTGAAAGCCCCCTGGCATCCCGAATTTTGCCATATTTCCACATTATTTGCTATTTGGGTTTGTGCTGGTCTTTTTTTCCCCGACACAAATAAACTGTGACAGGCTCACATGGGGAGTGATCGAGTCAAATTAAACCCATTTTCATGCTATGGTATAATCTGGCTGGACTCGTTTACACTAATTAGAACTAATTATGTGCCTGCTAAACTGGTGGGTTTGATTGTGGGAGGTGCAGGGACTGAATCACTTCATGCTTTTCACTTGGAGAGCGCCTTAAATCTCCTTTATCTGCGAGGCAGAAGGGCCTGAAAATGATAAAATCTCCACGAGCTGGGCCCTTGCAGGTGGGGAAAATCAACTCAGCTTTGCTGAAACCCCAGGAAGAGGAGCTGGAGCAGCGTTCTGCAGCTCGGA